>MU185622.1:13180-62381 GCA_016904865.1 Pissodes strobi | reverse complement strand
TACTCTGTAAAATGTATCTCACGTAAATAATAAATAAATAAATAAATCAAACGCATTTGACACGTTTTAGTTGAAATGTTCAAAAGAAATTTTTAAATATATTCGTATACTGTAACCTTTAACTTTAGAAACACAAGAGGCCATTAAAAAATGCCTTTTAATACTCCCAACAAATATACATAATTTTATAACAATACCACTTAGCAAAAATATAACGAAATTTTTTTTTAGATAAGACATGACAAAGAAAAGAAAAACAAATGACAAAATATTTTTGCAAAAGAATTCTTATGAACAATCTACATTAAAAAACAAAAACAAAATTTTCTTCGAAACATATGTCGAAAAGACCAGCCTTTTCTTTTAGGACATCATGTACAGCTTAACAATACTCAAACAATCAGCACGTTAAAATATGATTTCTCTGGCCATGCAAAGTTGTCAATTTCTATCTTGAAAAATCATTTTAAATTTATGTCCCACGTTTTCCAGCACCTTTCCGATAAACCAACTTTTCTACAAACAACTGCATAATAGTCTTCACAATCATCATATATAATCTTCACCTCTGCCACCACTGATCTTTACTATATCTTTGACTGCCTATCTTTGTTTTTAACTTTATAAGACATAGTATATAACAAAATATTTTTACGTAGCAGGTCGTTCTTGAGACATTTCGACTAAAGCGAATTTATGTGAATAATAATTTAAAAACCCGGAGCCCTGACTGCAGGTCTTATCCTATCCTTTAATGTATATCTTATGCCCTGCCTATATTAAATGCATACATATTTAAGTAAAAATAATTTAGGATTATTTTTCAGGGCCATAGGTATACCGGGTATAAAAACTATTTCCCTATCGTATATGCATGTGTGTGACAGAGAAATCGATAGATCCCTTACGATGATAAGAGTCAATGGGGGCCAATGTTCCTCGCAAAAATGCTATCCAAACGGCACTCGATCCACTATAGGTATTTTAGTTAATATGTTTGTCCTCTGCGGCAAGCCAGAATAGGTAGTAAGTGGATATGTTTTTTTTTCCTAAGTCATGACCCAAAAAGGCCTTAACCATGTTTTTCGTCAAATATATATTTATTATAGAGATCGTTATCAGCCAAGGCGCCAAAGGCACTAATTCCACTATTTGCGCCCCTCTAACTCTTGTAGTTTTCGAGAAAAATCAATTCCTGTCTATTATGCAGGAGCCAAAAAGGGCACTAATTTAAAATCGCTTCAAATATATTGAGTTTTACATCAAATTAAAGGGAATTTTGCAAGTAATCAGAAATTCGAAACAAAATTTTTGTAAAAGTTGTCAAAAGAGTTATAGTGGCAAAAAGGCACTAACATAAAATCACTGCAAAATATATTGAGTTTCACATCAAACTAAAGGAAATTTTGCAAACTATCGGAAAATCGAAGAGTCAATAGGCCTTCGTTACCTGTCAAGAAAAAAGATATCTGTGTTTACCCCTTCTGATTTTGAATTTTAGTTCCTAAAATATATTTAGTAAAGGAAATATACTACTTCTTCTCGATGCTATTATTTACTATTTTCATAGTAATAACTATTTTATTGTTAGAAAATTTATTCAGATATTCAAAATTTCGATTTGCGAAAATTCCATACGCACATATTCCATTTTTGTCCTGGTTTCTAGAAAGAGACCCTCATTCAAAGAACAGCCCCTCAATACAGCCCCTTTTTTCAAAGAACAACCCCTCAATACGGCCCCTCAACCTAGACCTGTTTAAAGCTGAATACATATCTGTCTAATGCTGTATACAGATCTGCCTAAAGCTGTATACAGACTTGTCTAAAGCTGTCTAAAGCTGTATACATTATGTCAAGCAGTCAGGATTCTAAAAGCAGCATTCAAAAAGTATTTCTTTAAAAAGAGCAAAACTAATTAAAAATGAGGCTGAAAAAAATTCCGCAGTTCACTTTGTTGTTAAATTTAGGTTAAAGGCGAGGCCGTAAATTCTTCATAACGATTTAATAACATTTTATTAACATACGCCCTAAAGAAAACATTAGTGCAATCCTACCCTGTGCGGTAAATTGAATCCGATATAACTTCGCCAAAATAACTTCAGTTTGTGTGTATCGCCCGCAGCCAAACTTGGCAAAGCGAAGGGCATTAATTTAATTACAGTCATCATATTTCGTGTATGGCCCCGGGAAACGCAAGATGCGTGCAAGCTAATTAGTGGCCCTTAATACGCCATAAACGTGCGAGGGAAAGGGCTCCCGAGACGTGATCTGGATTCGTACCTGGGATAATTTAAAGGAAATAGGTGGATAATGAAACTACTTACTGAAGCTGCGAGTGCGGCGCGGCGCGAGAAATGTATGATATAATTGGCAAAGGACCCCGTAAGCAGTAGGAGGAGCATCTGGTTTCGGTTACACTGTTCTAAGAAATCCAAATAACTTATGGTTGCTTTTCTGAGCAAAAGCTTACCAAATCTGTATCCTTATTCACTTAAATATTCATTTGTATATATTTTTTTGCATCATACTTCATAAAATCCTGATATATCAAAATCAAATATTGTGACGAAATAAATAATTAATTCACACAAGCACCAGCAATAAGTGCAATTCACTATTTAGTTCAATAGTATAATAGTGCATATAATTATGTTTTCATTTTTTGAATGGCGACTTTTATTATATCATTCATTTCCTTTCTAAGGGAAAATAATACAAATAAAATAATAAAATGGGTATCATATGTTAACAAATAATAAGTAACAATAAATTTACATATGGCACCTTCATTAAAATTAATTAACGTTCGTGATGTCTCAATTTCGTCTTTATGCTCCATAATTTATTAGTCAATTGCCCTTAAAAGATACGTATCACTACCAAAATAATGAAATGTGTATCATGTATCGACCAATTATGACAACCCGATAAAGAGTGCGTATTTATAATGACACTCCATTAAGAAATTGGTCACTAGGGAATTGTTTTTTTTTTAGTTTTCAGTTGAGTGGTAATGGTATATATATTTTTACACGGCCAATGGACTATTGGCGGTAAAATATCTAACACCCGACTGACATTGAAAAATATGAAGCATTCAAATACCATGAACTAAACCAAATGATAAAAAAGTAAGATGTTCCAAAGTGTATGTAGAACGCCAGAATGTTGTGTTAGATCGTGTGATAGGGTCTCGTTATTTCGTTTACAACGATAGTAAATAGGCATATGATGCGAAAGTTTCTGCGAAAAATTCCGTCTTAAATGTGTACTCTATACTTTTTTGAATAGCAAAGATATTAATCCAATTAAAATAATTTCCAAAGATTTTAAAATATTCTAATAAATGTTTTTGGCGCATTTTTAAAACTATTATTATAAGACTTCATTCCCAGAATAATGTAGAACTATCGTAAAAAGAGGTATTACCGAAGTTAAAACCAATGTCGCAAGAATGTTTTAAAATACATTCTCTAAAAAGTAACCAGCAACACAGACTAGGGCATTGCCTTCTTCAGTTACTAAATTTTGATAATCATAAGTTTGAATCGGTTCGGAAAATGGAAGATTCTGGATAAAATACGGCGTTATTAATACTTCTATTATAAATATTGTTTGTCGACGTAAAATTTACTGTTGGTGAAGCAGTTTATACATTTTGTCTACATTGTTTCATATGTCTGAGAACGTGAATGCAAAAATAGATATATTTATCTAATGGTGATAAGCAAGCACATCGGTTTGGAAAATACAAGATTCTGGAAAAATACGGCATTATAAGGACTACTGTTATGAATGTTCGGATTCTACGTGAAATTTACTGTAGATTAAGCATTTTCAACATTTTCTCGAGATTGTTTAATATTTTTTCGGAGAGCTTGAATATAAAAATATTTATATTAATCAACCGGTGATAAGCATATCGCATTGGTTCGAAAAATAGAAGATTCTGGAGAAATACGGCAATATTAAAAGTTTTGTTAAAAATATTTGGAATCTATCTAAAGTTTGCTGGATGATTTTTAACATTTTTTCGAGATTGTTTAATATTTTTTCTGAGAGCGTGAATACAGATATCCATACATTAATCAATCGGTGATAAGCACATCGGTTCGGAAAATACAAGGTTCTGGAAAAAGACGGCATTATTAAAGCTTCTGTTATAATAATTCGAAATCTGCGTAAAATCTACTATAGATTCGATGATTTTAACATTTTTTCGAGATTGAGATATTAATTGTTCTGAAAGCATGAATACAAAAATATATATACTAATCAATCGGTGATAAGCACATCGGTTCGGAAAATACAAGATTCTGGAAATATACGCCATTATTTTTTTTATTTATTTATTTATAGACGGGAATACTCCATTACAAAAAAAATAAGGTACAAAATCAATAATTAGGCTATAACAAACCAGTAACTTAAAAAAACTAAATATATCACATTCTATAAAAATTATAATAACAGTTTTAACAATACTTTCATCCTACTCGGTCTGAATCATCATCCCCATTAATTTTTTTTTAAATGATTAAAAAGATCCATTAAAAACATCCAATCTATTCTCCCTGTTTAAAAAATCTAAAGTTCTATCCACAAAATAATGTCTCCCATAATTAGTCCTATGAAACCCAACAGAAAATAAATTATTTTGTCTTAACATACTTTGCGGCACTGCAAATTTGACTTGAGAAAGTAAAAAAGATCATAAAATCATTCCATTTAGTAGTTTGAACATAACAGAGACGTCAAAAATAGTCCTTCTCTTTTCCAGTGGTAGAAATCTGAAATACTTTAAAATGACGTGATAGTCATCAGCCCCAAATTATATTTATAATTGCAAAATCTTAAAAATTTGTGCTGAATACTTTCTAGCATGGTCTTATAAATGTTATATTATGGAGTCCAAATAAATGACAGAGCTGTGACCTAACCAAGCCACAATGCACAGACCTCACCGCATCCAAAGATAAATCCCGGCAATTCCTGAGAGTAAAGCCCAACATTCTGTTGGCCTTAACAACCAATTGGTCTATATGGTCATTAAAATATAAACCCGAATCAAACAGTATACCCAAGTTCTTAGCTACCTCACCTATTTTCAGCTGGTGACAGTCTAATGAATAGGAGGATTTGATTATTTTTTTCTTCCAACCATATGAGATCTGGAAACACTTGTCAACATTCAGATCTAACAAATTTTTTTACACCAGTTAGCTAGACATTCAAGTTCACTCTGAAGTAAGTCAGCATCAAGCTCACTAAGAATTATCGAAAACAGCTTGAGATCGTCAGCAAACATCAAGAACTCACAGTTGTTTAGGTGATCCTTTAGGTCATTCACTAACAAACTGAACAATAGGGGAGAACAATGACCCCCCTGGGGCATTCCAGAACTGACTCTAATAACCTTTGATAACAAGTTACTAACCTTAACCATGAGTCTTCTATCTCTCAGAAAACTAAGCAGCCAGTTCACCAATCTCTCAGAAAACCCAACATTCCTCAACTTCTCAATAAGCAAATCATGATTGACTCTGTCAAATGCCTTGGAGAAGTCGGTATACACAGCATCCACCTGGTATCCCCTCTCCAAGGCATCCGTCAGTCTACCGTGGTAAATTAGTAGATTGTTCAAAGTGGAACGACCCACCCTAAATCCATGCTGTTCATCAATGAGTATTTCTTTACATTGCCAGTTTAAATGATTATACATCAAACTATCAAAAACCTTTGGTATAGAAGACTGTATAGAAGCACTACGGTAATTTTTGATATCGTCCCTTCTTCCTGACTTATAAATTGGTGAGATATAGCTTTCTTTCCAGATCTCTAGAAAAATTGATGAATCTAAGGACAAGTTGAAAAGAGGATGAGATAGGGAATATCTGCATTGTTTTAAAACTATATTTGGTACCCTATCTGGTCCTATCATCAACTTATTTGGTAGTGATCCTAATTTATTAAACACCTCAGAAACACTTATGATAGGGCAATCTGCATATAGTTGACTGTGAAACTTATCTAGTGGTGTTGGGTTTCCACCTGCATAGACTGTCGAGAAATGATCAGCAAATAAGTCCACAATCTCTTAGCCATTTGTAGCTACAGACGTATTAAGAACCATACTGCTTGGAATACTATTCGATGTACGTTTTTTATTAACAAATTTCCGGAAATTTTTCGGATTATTGGTGAGATCTACATTTATAGAAGTCACAACGTTTTTGTAACATTCTTTACTTAACCTCTTACACCTAGCTCTGAGTTCGCTAAATTCGAAGTAATCTCTAACACTACCAGTAATTTGATATTTTTTTTGTTTAGTCTTTTTGAGCAAAATCAGCTCTCTTAACTCACCGGAAAAATATGAAGGAAAGGAAGACGTCATGAATTTTTTATATGGTACAAAACACTGAATTCCAAAATTCAAAATTCCATAAAATTCTGTTAAAACAGCCTCCATATCGCGATTACTAAAAACTAAGTCTCAATTGATTGAAAATAAATATTCGTTCAAGCCTTGATAATTACCATTCTTAAAATCAAAATGAAAATCCTCAACTTTAAGAAAATCAGACTCAACATTTTTCAAATTAAAGCTACATGAATATGATTTATGATGGATAGAGTCACTAAACAGTGGATCAGATGAAATTGCACAATTAACAGAATTGTCATTTGTAAATAATAAATCTAGAAAAACATTTCTACTATTCGGAACATCAATCCTTTGGTACATGTTGTAGTATCCATAAGTTTGTGCCAAATGTAAAGCAGGGGAGCCTGAGGAGCACGCCTCTTCCACTCCATTTTCAGCATTCGACCAATGTGCCTCCGGTAAGTTGAAGTCACCTAATATATAACACTTTGTGCCTGGGTGTACCGCACAAATCCCATAAACAGCCAAGCAGTGATCGATATAGTGTTCCTCTGGTGACCCAGGGGGGACATAAACGGCCCCCACTATAAATTCAACTCCAAAACACTTACACAAGACAAAGATCTGCTCAAAGCCATCCTCTGTTTTTCTGATAATTGAAGCTGGAATAGAGTCTCTAACCATCATCAGCACACCACCACCAGGATTTTTGGTTGTTACTTCAACATTTCTGTCTGCATGAAATACACTGTAATTACCAGAACACAGTTCTTCAGAAAAAATACCTTCATGTAGCCAGCTCTCGGCCAAAACAATAATATCATAAATTGTGCAACATAGTGAACTATTCAATTCCATTAACTTAGTACGTAACCCACCAACATTGTGGTAATACATTTGCAATGGGGTTTCATTTAGTTTTTTCTATTATTCCTAGTCAGGGGGTCCTGCTTTCTCATAACCCTCGGACATCCATTCATGTAAGTAGCGAATAACATAACTACCATTTTCACTCTCATTCTTAGCATTTACTTCAGGTACAATCGGTACAATTTTTAAAGAAGTTAACTAAAAACATGGTGATTCAGCCGACCCTGGCTAGCCGCTCGAGCTCATCGCCTTGATGCGTCATTACAATTTTGTACCGATCGGTGACAAGCAAGAATCCGTAAATCGGTTCTTTCTTTTGGTTTTAAGAAGAAAAATGCCTAGAAATCGTATTTCAAGTACAGTGTATGTGTAGTGATATGTCTTGCTCGCAAAGGAGGCGAAAATAGGGAGCAATATTCATCGGAAGAAGCGAATCAAGGGGTGAGTTCACATAAGATTATATGCCAAAATTTCAAATATATGTAAATACATGGTGCTATTATATACATAAAAACAGAAACTATCTCTCGTATAAAAGCATGATGTGTATAATACTAAGCTACCTTAGTATTATGAATAAATATGACACTTGTAACCCTTAATTTTTTACTTAATAAAATTAAAATGGAAAATACTCTCAAACTTCCAAACTAACTTTATTAGAATAAAATAGAGTGCGAACGGGTTACAGTCAAAAATTACTAACAAACTGTTATTTGTATACGAGGACATGACAAAACATTGTTACATTTGTCGTCTGTGCACAATTATACACAGAATCAAGCAATATATTCGGAATTGAAATATATTATATCGAAATGAATATTTATATTCATTTCGCAAAAGTTAACGATACGAGCTATTCGAATCGTTCTCTAGTATAATCCCGTCTAATCGTAATCGTACATCTTACCAAAGCAATACTACTCAATCACAAAAAGTGGTTACATAACACAATCAGAAGGCTGACTAAGGAAATATACCGGTCGGCCTGCTTATTTATTAATGTTTTACATAGAATAAAACGTTTTTTTATTACGCATGCATCATAATCAACGATTATCGCACGCTGCAGCGTGCTTAAAATGATGTTTATAATGCGCCTACTTTTTTAAAGGTTGCTATAGAAAGATTTGATCATGTCAAATGTGACAAATTAATATATTCGTCAATATATCCCTTAAGTTTAATATTTAAATCCTTTTTGAGATTATGATGGATTCGTAATAAAAAATAGCGTATGATATACGTGTATAAAGGCCTTTAAAGCCCTTGCGACTTACAAAACACTCCGCTGCGCGTCGTGTTTTGAAATATGTCGCGCGTGCTTTAAAGGGCCTCTTATACACTTATATCATAATATACTATTACCATATAAAGGAATATAAAAAATAGACAAATGGTTATAATGCCTTCGTATTATTATCACGTTTTTGATAATTGATCCCCGTATGGGCCACATGTGGGACTATAAACTACAATTCGATTTGATGCAAATATTGCAAAACAAAAAACTAAAAGTTATATTTAATCATGATCCACTTATCTACAGGATAATAAATAAAACTCAAAAATCAAATATTATCATAATAATTTCAAAGGATATTCATAGCCACAATACTAGAGAGTTTATAGGAAATCGTACTGTTATTATTACTAAAATGCAATTATCCTCAATACCAGTGTTAAAAACAGTGTCTAGAGGATTAATGACTATGTATACTGTAATTATTGTTATTACTGCATTAATAAATAATTTTCAAAAAAAAAAATAATTTTTTTTTAAGTAAGTCGAAGAGTGCCCTTTTCTCACGAAATTAACCCTTAAAAACTAGCCACAAAGGCAAGCTGACTCATAATTTAGGAGCAACTAAAACCCAAGTTGGGTATTATTATAGCTTTGCATGCCCCTCCGTTCGCTTTGCTCGCAACGAGGGATCAATCAACAAGAACTAACCAAGTGCTAACCAAAACTAACCCAAGGCTAACCCAAAGTAACCCAAAATTAAGGGAACAAGGTAAATTAATAGAAATTTTGATAGGACGTAGACATGGATTCGTGTCGCATCGCGCGCAGTAGTTTGGATTGCAACTCGGGATTCAGCCGCTCGTCATAAATTTATCGGAATGTTATCGTTCGGCTTTGTCGAAGCGATGTATACCGGAACGCATTATTTTTAAACAATTCGTGTTGATATGAGCCTACCGGTGAGGGAAAAAATTGGAGTAAACACTGCTTGCCGGAGATGTTAATAAATAATATCAATACCTATTTACAAATTCGCATTTGCAGATGCGAATAACTTTAACTAAAATTGGCCTTCACATTTTGCAGATGTGAAGGGCCCTTAACAGCCTCAACGTCAGTAGATGTATTATGTTGGAGTGGTTAGAGGCACACTATATCCCTACATTTGTCGATGTAAAGGATATATGTATTGACAAAAATAAAACGGTATAGTGCTATGTATTTGCAGATACAAACACAAATAACCACAAAAAACAAATAACCACCATACTATTGCAACCCTCTTACATAAAATCATTGCATTGGAGGTAGCGAATTATTACACTCTTGGTTTCTGTTCAATACAGAAATTACAGTATTTGCAGATACTGTAAATATGCAAAAAAATCGTTGCATTTGCAGATGCAGACGAAAGCAAAACCAGGGTTAAGCAGCAAGCAAAAAGGTGAATAGTTCGTTGTATTAGCAGATACAATCGATCGTACCCACTGTCTGCAATTGCAGTTGCAGGTAGTGAACATATTCATGAACCTATTTTTCTGTTCAAAAACAGAAATTGCAGCATTTGCAGATGCTGTAACTAGGCTAATAGATCGTTGCATTTGCAGATGCAATCGATATAATAAGTAGCAAAACCAAGGAAAATCTTTTGCATTTGCTGATGCATTAGAAGATCCTCTAACGCTAGCGGAGAAAATAACTTATCCGAATCAAGACTTACCAACATCAGAAGCACCAGATGGTCCTGAACAAAGTAACGACCACCTAGCTGTGTAGGTGTAGGCAAAAAAAAAACAAACAAAATCACACCTGCGAGGCCAGAACTACATACTCCGATAGTTTAGATGGGACAATTACTTATTAAAAGGACTAAAAGATAAAAAAAAACAAACAGTATGATAGAGAAGTATCCACCAGCTGCCAACTGCAATGTCCTCAGACCATCAAAATTAAATCTCGAAGAGAGTACTAAATCCTGCCAAGACAACTACTGTATCAATTACAGAAACAACTATAGTCCGTGGGATTAGTGCCTTAGCCCTCCCTTTCAATAATTTAATTAGCCAACCGTCTGAACTAGAATTATACGTTCAAAATTAGCAGAAATTAAAGGTAAACAGTTCAATAATAGAGTGGGTACAGGATTATAAAATCCCTTTCAATAGGACACCACTCCTGTTAACAAAGTTGAAGACTACATAGGACAGCAAAAAATTTAATTTCAAAATACGCATTCTTGGGGAAAACTGATCTCTTAAAGATGCATATTTCCTTATCCCTATGCACAGTAGGCCAAAAAAGTTGCTAAGATTCGTTTTTTGCAACGTACTATACCAATTTAATTGTGTTTCATTTGGTTTATGTACAGCTCCATATCTTTTCACAAAACTGAAACCAGTTGTAAGATATGTAAAATTAAAGGGTATAAAAACTGTACTCTACTTAGACAATTGGCTAGTTATTGGTAATTCAAAAGAGAATTGCTTAAAAGTATAAATAAAATTACACAAACATTACAAGATTTAGGTTTTATATAAATTCCGAATAAAGCGTAGTTATTCCCCCGCAACCATGCTCACTTTTGGGGTTTATACAAGAGAAAAGGGACCTACTGGCAGAACAGGCTATTATCTTTACCCTGAAAAATACTTACTCACATCTCCTTGCGGAGAGAAACAACCATTGTGGAAGAAAATTTCTCTGGCTGTAGGGAAATTAGGAAGTTTCCTGAGAAATTAAAGTGATTATTTTTTATTGCAAACTATAGAACAGTGAAAAAAATATCGATACGTATTTTTTTATTTCCACTAAAGATGAATATTACAAGAGCTATACCAGTTTTTAGTTTTGTATATGTAGATATACTATGCATGGTGTGACGTAACAATTCATGGGTATTATGACGTCATAAGCACATCTCAAGGCGCTGTATCTGCCTCATTTTTCGGCTTAGGGAAAAAAGAAAAAACACGTGTTCACTTATTTTTCATGGGCTATCGAAATCAGCAATAATAAAAAAAAAAAAAAAAAAAAAAGATGAAACTTCCTCATTGTCAGGAGAGCTTTTCTATAACAAAGCGTACCTAATGAAGCGATAAAAGTGATTATTTCTTCATTAACAGATAGCGCCCTCAAACAATACGGAAATGCTACAATAAATAGGGGAATTTCTGTTTTTCTAAGCGCCAACAAATATATAATAAAACCGTAAACTTATTCTTGAGCTCCTAAACATTCACTTGTCTTCGGAGTCATCCTACTCCGAGTCCTACTCAAACAAAAGCGGTTATAAAAAGGTTTCTCAATGGAACATTTAACATAAGACCCCCAAAATCAAAATACTCAATTACTTGGGATTCCTACCCAGTTCTACAGTGCTTAAAGAGCATGTACCCTCACGAATTCTTAAATCTACAAATCTAACTTTAAAGCTAGTAACACTCTTAATACTAATAACGGCACACAAATCACGGACAACCCGGAAGTAAAAATAGACAATATTTTTAAATATGAATACATAATTGAAATCAGATTTCCGGATAAAATAAAAGCAAGTGGCTTAAACAGGCTTTAACCTAGTTTGATATTACCTTATTTTATTAATCAACCTGAACTATGTATAGCCACACTATTAGAGACTTACATAGAACGCACAAAAGGAAAAAGGGTGCTAACAGTCAATAAAAGGTGAATAGTTCGTTGTGTTAGCAGATACAATCTATCGTACCCTCCACTGTCTGCAATTGCAGTTGCAGCTAGTGAACATACCTATTTTTTTGTTCAAAAACAGAAATTACAGCATTCACAGATATTGTAAATATGCTAATAGATCGTTGCATTTGCAGATGCAATCGATACCACAAGTAGCAAAACCAAAGAAAATGTAATACTCACTCACAAAAAGCCCTGTCACCCAGACAGCACTCAAACCATTAGCAGATGGGTCAAGTTAATACTAAAAGCCAGCAGTATAAACACGGAAATCTTTGGGGCACACAGCACGCGACACGGGGCAACTTCAGCAGCTCAAAGAATGGGAGTTACATTACAAACCATTCAGAAGACAGCTGGCTCGACAGAAAAATCAAAAGTATTCTCGGAATTCTATAAAAAAACTTGGCGTGGGTAATCCCACTGGATTGGCATCTTGTTTATTGAACCATAAATTCTAAGGAATCATATAAATATTAAGCTACAATTATAACTTACTTACCAACTTGTTATCATATTACATAAGAATATTGGTATAGTATTAAAAATAAGTTAAAGGTTAATATCAGTTAAGCGTTAAACATGATATATGTACCTTCATAATGTGTGTTATTAAATCTAATGGTTATAAATTTGAATTTTAGTTTATAAAAAGGGCCTTACAAATCTAGGACTACAGAAAACTCGCAATTTTCAGTTAATGTAGATTACATCGCAAATACTTTAAACATCTACAAAGTGTAATGAGGGATGGCGGAGATGCGAAGGATAATTACAAGATCAATCGACTTACCTGTAAGGAAGATCGATCGGAATTATCCGAGCATCTCCGCCATCCCTCATTACAAACCCACCCAGTCTTTACCTTCTCCCTATCACCCCAAATGCAATGTAATCAAAAATCTCACGAACCAAAATTGTAATGACGCATCAAGGCGATGAGCTCGAGCGGCTAGCCAGGGTCGGCTGAATCACCATGTTTTTAGTTAACTTCTTTAAAAATTGTACCGATTGGGAAAAAGTTGTATACTACAAAGTGTAATGAGGGATGGCGGAGATGCTCGGATAATTCCGATCGATCTTCCTTACAGGTAAGTCGATTGATCTTGTAATTCACCCTGTATTGAGAGTCTTGAAGTTTTTTTTTTAGCTTTTACTATATTATTTATAACTTTTGTTATAAATATTCGGAATCTACGTACATTTTACTGCAGATTAGATGAGTTTGGCATTTTTTTGAGTTTGATATTATTTCTGAGAGAGTGAATACAGAAATTATATAGTAAGTAATCGGTAATAAGCACATCCGTTCGGAAAATACAATATTCTGGAAAAATACGGCATTATTAAAACTTCTGTTATAAATATTCGTAATCTACGTAAATTTTACTGTAGACTAGATAATTTTAAATTTTCGATGGAATTGGCCACTGAACTTTATTTCACCTTTTATTTTTTTTGGCCAAGGAAACATGTTACCTTTACGTTTGTTATTCATAGATACAATTGATGAAATGTTAATGTTTTAAATGAAATATTAAACGAAAAACAGATTTACATAATTTAATTTTAAATGTGGTTTTGAATAAATTTCGATATCTTAGGACAAGTAGTTACAGGTCTTTAGGAGCTTTAGGATCAGATGCCTTATGGCTTTACAACAACATCTTTCCACATCTCTTTGTCGACATTTCCTACAATGCACATGCTAATATTATTATTTATAAAAGGTAAAACAGAATTTTAAATATGTTATTAATATTTCGTCTTCATCGATTGCATTGATATTTATTAGATTTGCTTTATTAAACAATTTTTAATTAATTTAGAGTAATTTTAATTTGACGTTGCAGTTGAATGTTTATTTTGTTCATAGTAATTTACTTTACCGCCTGCTGTAGTTTCAACAATATTATCGTTAAGTACTGCTTTACTAATATAATATTGTAGTCGTTTAAATATTTATGATGTGTTAGTTAAATTATTTGTAAAAGCCGTTATGCTATATTATCGTTAAAAAAAATTGATATATCCTTTATGTTTTTTGTGTCATATATAACTGAAGGGCATCATATTCAAACACTCATATAGAATACTAGTTTAACCTCTAAATTCTATATTATATCTCACCTTATTTCTCTGTGCTTATTTGCCAAACATGTTGGGTCAGCTTGTCTGCAGAAATTAGCTCTATCCACAATCAAACTCGTGTTGATATTTCGTTTTTTGCTAAGTAAGTTAGTTTTATCAAAAATTTTATGAAAATTCGAATAAGCCAATAATCTATTATATTTTAGTGAAAAATGTATCTCTACATTAAACACTTTCAGTTTTTACAAAAAATATTCGTATAATATAATATGAACCCTAATATTACTTCTTTGAAGATTATTATCAGTATGTGCCTGAACTTTCGATCATAAAGATACACTGTTAACTTTGCTAATGATTAACAATAAAGTGCATCCATACCAGAAATTAATACCTATACATATTTTTAATATCAATCGAAATTGACTCCACAAAATGAATAAATAAGCAACAATGTTTGTATTCTACGAGTGACGAATTTGTAGCAGAATAGCAAGCTACCTAATTCTATAAACAGCTTGTCACTCAAGCTTGACTACCCTTTTGTTAAAATGCCATTCATTTTTGATAAAGTGTATAACGCATTATAGCCCTGCCCTAGATATAGTATAGTAAGTGTATCGAGTGTTCCTGCAGCGGAGAAATTATAAATTGTTCGTCATTTTTGTGTGGGTAAACCGATTTTTAACACCATTTTTAAAACTCCCTGCGGACTTCGAAATAGGCTTTTCCGCGGAACAACCGTTATAATATTTGAAACATTTCTTTATGAAAAGCAAATTGGTGTTAAATGATCAAATGTTCTAGATATATATTTGTAGATGAATTTCCTTGTTCTTAGATCCTGGATAGTCGCATTGGTAAGCCATATTTTCGTACCTCTGACTATTAACTAACTCAAACTAGTTATTTCATTAACTAATCAGAAACTGACATTTGCATTAAGCATAAACGACCCATGTGTAAATTTATTTCACATATTATTATGTTCTGCCTATCAAAAAGCAGATTATACCAATACGTCCCAATTCACAATGGTTCAAAATATAAATAGAACTAATCAAATAAACAAATTTTTAGTAAAGCTTTAACCTGGTGTAATATCCAAAGCTGTGAATGAATTTAAGTAAATGAACCAACAATTGATAAGCTATTTCCTAGGCTCCCCCATTCTGTTATTCTATTATTTTATGTGTAGTAGTTTGCAATATACTGACTCTTTTATTAAAGTCTGGAAATGTGGTACAACTTTGGGGCGGCCCCAAATTTAACGTTGTGATTCTGGTCAATATTGCTTCTCCTTAAATCAATATCTCCGGACTTTTTGAGAAATTTGTCTCAAGTTATTTGCGTGCAGCCATATTTCTTTCTTTTTTTAAAATGTTGTAGTAATGGTCAATTTTTCCGTAACGTTTGATTAAAATCTAATTTGCGTTGAACACGCCCTTAAATATATTCTAATTTTACTTGTTTCTTATCACCTCAGATTAGAAGAAACCGAGGGTGAATAAAGAAAATTATTTACAATTCAAAATATGCCAGAACGAGCTATCTTCGAAGCGCAGCACAAATGCCGATGAGTAAGGTGTGGTATAAACACTAAATAATCAATTACTAAAATACCCAAACCATGATCATGTTCTGTTCACACTTCCCGAGTCCACTCGGATGTACTATCCACTAGTCTTCAGATTTGCCTTAAGTTCGGAGATATGATCTATATTGTTGTGGAGGATTCATGTTTATCTTACAAATTGTTGCCTTTTACTCCACTTTAGTTTACTGTCTTTGAAAAATAGAGCCGCTTTGGCCCTGGCTCCTAAATAGATTATGTATTAAGAAAACATAAACAAAAACAAGGACAAAAATAACATGTATGAAACTCTGGCCATTGCAGAGAAATGTTCATACTTAATGGAAAAATTATCTTGCAATAAAAAATAAAGGTTTTCCATCTATAATGAAGTAATAAATTAACCAGTAAATAATATGTAAATGAAACAAAAATTGCGTATCTGACTTCACCATGTTTTGGTCTGCTAAACTAAATACTGGCAATATGAATTTGTAGGCCGCTCTTTAGGCGACTCCAGAAGGTATAGGACCACTGTGATGGATCACCTTATGAAGAAGAAGACCTCTTCCTGTAGGAACACTTTTTCCTAGGGTGAAGAAGGGCTACTAAAAAATAATTGCTTAGTATATTTGTCAGCTCATGGCGCCGAAACGAGCTAATCTGCCTTAAGAGATGGACGTTAGAGAGCCTCCGTGACGAATTCGGTAGAAAATTCCAATTATGGAGTTAGTGTAGGCACAAGCAAATCACACACTAAATGAAACATCAAATTTACTGTCTGTGACTCACCATAGATCCGATAGACGATCCATCACAGGATATTTAAAAAAAAAGACACGATCACAATGGCTGACTTTTGAAGAGTGCCCTTGTTTGAATTTCTCAGGATGGAGGTGATGAAATGAAGGCTACACTCACCGGATGTCCTTTTTCAAAGTTTAAGCTAGCCAATCCTGATGAGCTGCGTGGTACATTTCAGTCATAAAAGTCAGTTCAAGTTTTCGTTGCATTACGGCAACCCGTTTCCACGAGCAATGACGTCATCCGGGATCCAAACCCTCCTGTTTTGTTAATTTCTCTCTTAACTACGTTGCACTACGACACCGCAGGCATGCCAATACAGCACCCGTAATTGTAAATATTAACACACAGCAGGCGTTCTCTACAGCAAATATTTGTAAAGCACATATCGATAACATAGGTATTCGGAGCACACATCCCTAGCTGGAAAGACAGCATCACAAAAATGCCCCCCGCGATACTTGCAAGGCAGCAATGTCAAATCCAGATGACAATTCGTCTTCCGACAAACAAACTATTAAAATTGAATCCGATATTAGAGACAATCAATTTGGGAATGAATTAATATAGGGCTTTATTATGAAATAAACCCAGATATATCTTCCCCCATGAATTAGCAACGATACAATAAGGTAAGATTAATTACCGCAAAGTGACACATTGTGAGTTTGTTTTCCATGATTATTTCATTCTCATTTAACACTTTAAAATTCTAATCAACTCTGCTCCTTCTACAAAATTTAAAACCACAGTTAATTAAATGAAGAGAAGATTGAAGTGCCAAAGGGATATTTCCTAACGACCAAACGAAATCGCAGAACAAAACTGCCTAGGAATTTGTTCAATAAACTCAAGTTACCCCCATGGAATCGATAAAAAAAAATGCATTGGAATTAGGATCCACTACACCCATACAAGGTATGCAATTCATAAAGCTAAAGAGTCGTGGAACCATTCAAGTAGAAATATTAAAAGAGCTAACGTTTTAGTGAAATAAAATTGAAGTTCAAGCTCCTGAATGCTACTTAATATAAAATATTTACTTTTAATTGAAACAAACATATGTGTGATCTCCTTTTCCCCTTCCTGAGGAGACAAACATAGAAAGATAACGTCAAAACTGAAAGTCAGACCTTTGCAGCGATATATGGATACAAATTACTGGACTTTACTAGACAATGAAGAAGTATATTATGTACCACAAGTACCAAGGCTCATAATTGTGCCTTATTTCGAAATTTAGTTGACGTTTAAACAGTTTTGATTTCGAAAAATTTTAAATCCTTTCTTGACCGAATGGTGGTGAAAAGTTAAGCTAAAATTTATGTAACAGTTATTGACATTTATAAAGAGTAAAGCTTGATTGAAACGTTTGATCAATGATCAAATCCAAATTTGCCTTTGACTAAAACTGTTTTTCTTTAAAAATGTCCATTTTTAATGACATTTATCACAAGTATATCAAATCTACAGATTTTAGCAACGGTGCCCACATTAACCCAGATAGACTTATTTGCTTGTAAGCTCGATTCAGCTCAGTAGATATGCTATGACAATTCTAACTCAAATTTCGTGATTTTTACGTGTGTCTCCATAAGAAAATTTTAGGTGTAACCTAACGTCGCCTACTAATCTGCAACTTGCTGGGAATCATCGTAAGGTAGGTGTTGCCTTGTCGACCACAGCTTTGCAATTTTTAAAGAGTGGCATCAGTGAACTAACCTAATATTTGGTATGTCCTCTATCACTTAGAATCTTTGGCATAGTGTTTAGATGGATTAGTTCTGTTACAGATAAGTTGCAAGCCTGTCAATCTAATTATAATGCAAGTAACGCACCAACAAGCCAAAGCAGTGAAGAAGAAATTGAACAGTTTTACGACGATGTAAGTAAAACAATGGATCTCCTAAGAAAAGAAGAGGTTAACATTATACTAGGAGATTTTAACGCTAAGGCTGGTCAAGGTAAAACTGAAAATGTAACAGGAGAACATGGCCTTGGGATACGTAATGAAAGAGGTGAACCTAATACAATTCTGCCAGGAAAAAGAATACTGTATAATGAATACCTTATTTAAATTACCTCCTAGAAGAATATATACGTGGAAAGGTCCAGTAGACGGAATAGAAGGCAGACTAGACAGAAATCAGATTGATTCTATTATTATTAATAAAAGATTTAAAAATTCTATAAAATCAGCCAAAACGTATCCTCGGGCAGACGTACCTACTGATCATAATCTCCTTCTGGCAACTTTAAAAGTCATACTGAAGAGAATTGAAACAAAGAAAAAGGAAATTAGAAAAGATTTCAACACAGTAAATGCAGAACCAACAAAGGCACGTATAATAACAGAAATAAACAATCGAAGAAACACCGTGAAAATTAAAGACACAGCAACGTCTCAAGAAAAATGGGGAAACATTAAAATAATTCTGAAGAATATCATCGACAACTGCATACCAGAGGAGACAAGGCAAAAGAAACAGGCCTGGATGACGGATGACATCCTTGAATTAATGCGAAGAAAGAAAAAAGTATCGCAATTAAGAATTACAAAAATACAAGGAAATCCATCGGAAGATCAAAAAGGAAATAAAGAAAGCGAAAGAAGCAATGCTTAACAACAAATGTGACGAAATCGAAGAACTGGGGAGGAAACACGACACCTTTAACTTGCATAAAAAGATAAAAGAGGCAGCAGGAACGCGAAACTAAGGCAATAACAGACATAGGAGCTCAACTTCAAAGATGGAAGGAATACGTGGAAGAAATATTTGATGAGGACCAATGGGGCGACAACAGGAAAACCAAGATAGACATTGAAGGTTTACCGATTACAAAGGAAGAAATTATTCATGCAACAAAGCAGCTAAAGAACAGGAAAGCAAACGGGTAAGATGATATACCAGCTGAGGTTATTAAACTCTTTGCCAATCAATACATTGACGACATACTAGACATGTTTAACACTATATACAATACAGGAGTAATACCACAGGACTGGTTAACATCTATTTTTATTCCGTTGCCAAAAAAGCCCAGCTCAAAAAAAATGCGAGGAATACAGAACCATTAGCTTAATGAGTCATGCTCTAAAACTGTTCCTTCGGATAATTCATGGACGAAAATATAATGAATTGGAGTAATATACAGGTTACACTCAATTCGATTTAAAAAGGGACTAGGTACAAAAAAAGCTCTGTTCGCTGTAGAAGTACTTATTGAAAGATGCGGAGATGTCAATACAAATGTATACCTATGTTTCATAGACTTTAGCGGAGCGTTTGACCTCGTGAACCAAGACAAACTTATTGAGGTGTTGGCGTCTGGTGGTATAGAGGCTGCTGATCTTCGTATCATCTAAAACTTATATTGGAATCAAACTGCCAAGGTAAGAATTAAAAACAATACAACAGACAATGTCAATATAAAAAAAGGAGTGAGTCAGGGGTGCATCCTGTCACCTCTACTGTTTTATGTATATTCGGAGGAAATATTTAAAAAAGTACTGGACAACTCAACAGATGTTATTGTCAATGGCGAATGTCTGAATAATCTGCGATACGCGGATGATACAGTGATCATTAGCAATAGCGAAGAAGGATTGCAGCAACTTATGAATCGAGTAGTTACCGTCTGCGAAGAATATGGCATAAAACCTTATATAAATATAACTAAAACAATGGTAATCAGTAAAAATCCAAATGCTAGCGCTGAAATAACCGTCAACGGGAACACCCTAGAAAGAGTGAGCAAAATAACATATTATTAGCTGCGTACTCAATGATAGTTGGGATCATTCGATTGAGATAAAGGCTAGAATAAAAAAGGCGAGAGCAATATTTAATAACATGCATAATGTGCTGTGTAATCTCAGGCTCAACCTAAAAACCAGGCTACGTGTTCTGAGATGCAATGTTTTTAGCACATTGTTTTATGGTGTGAAAACGTGGACGCTAACAGAAACAACCCAAAGGAGAGTGGAGGCCTTTGAAATGTGATGCTACCGCAGGATGCTGTGAATTCCTTGGAAAAGCAATACTATCAACATCGAGGTGCTTGTTAGTACTATTGCTTTAAAAAAATCGTTGGTCATTTCAGCAGGGTCTTTCCGAGGGACCAATACCCATTTGTTTGGGGACTTCCTTATCTTAGTAGAAGCACAGCCATCTTCTTCAGCTTGGACCAGACAGATGTGTAGTCTGGTTATCCCGACTGGTACCTTCGCCTAGGGCCTCCAATTACCGAGGACAAAACACATCGTCAAGTCTGGTAGGATCAATTTCAATTATTACCAAGCAGCACGGCTAATATGTTGAGCTTTGTTCTTGATATATCGTGCCACTATCTTTAATTTTCCAAGTGAAAATACTAAATATAATCTACCGAGAAGTATATATTGGAAATATTACTTCCAGAGATACTGAGTTGTAGTCCACTGAACTTATTTAATGATTTTAGTAAGGAGCAGTCCTCTAATATACTGTAATTCTTTAACGTTTCCTCCCTTGGTATTATCTAAATTTATACTGTACAATTAGGGTGGTTGTGCCATTTATATTAAGTTAATTATATCTAGCTCTAAAACCCATCGCAGAAGGTTAATTTAACTTATCTAAACCTTGCTATTTAATTCTCGCCCAATAAAAGTAGACTTGAGCTCAACTCTTTCCTTACGTAAAATCCCCTCTAATTTAGCATTTTTAAAGACATTTTAAAGATCTTGTAGATTTCAGCTGCCAAGAGAGTAAGTTAAGACTGGTTTAGCGAATATTTGTTCCTCAATATTTGCAAAAAATTGTTATTATATTTAAGCAATAGTAACTGTGTAGTGTTAAATTTTCTTTAGAGATAATTCATCTCATAGAACAGTATTAAATTTTCTTTGAAAATAGTTCATCTACTGGAATATTATTAAGTTTACTATTAAAACAATTCACTAATTGAATAACATTAGATTTTTCATTAAGACTTAATTATAGTAATTAATACAAGTATAATAATAATTGGAATACTCTTTACCACCAGTGATACTGGTAAGTCAGCGGCAGTGATTTTCTATTGCATTTAAAAAAAAAATAGCAACCGTTAGTCAATAGTATTTCCTTAATTCGGGAAATGTATATTTTTATACATACGCAATTGATTTCAATAAACAAGTTGTTTATAATCCTGGTTCTTATTTTGGAAACTAAAGTAAAGCTATATTTTAATCTCATTCTAATTTTTTACGCTCTTTTACAGGGTATTTTTTCTAAATTTTGATTTTCAAACCGACAGTATTTCTAATACATTTTTTACAATAAAAAATTAGTGGCAGCCGCTCTAACTACCATAAACTTTAACCCATGTCTTAAAAGAATTACCACCGGCTGAGTGAGTCAGGCATATGTACAGTTAACAAATAAAGCTGGTTACAATGCTTCATCTAAATATTAATTATTTATATCTTTTGAATTCTCAAAAGTCTTGGTAACTGGTGGAAATCGAACCCACAACCTCTCGACTACTCTAAGAACCAGCAATCCTTTACCAAACCTTCACATATAATTAATATCTTGATGCCGTTTCTGTCCAATTACATTTAAGGTCAAATACTGCTTTTAAACGAATATTCCCAAGTTCGTCAATTGATTAAAAAGGTTGGGGACTTGCAGGGAAAGGTCCCGACAAGTGCTCAAGAATTTTGGCAATTAAAAAAAAATCAATTATTATTTAAATGAAACAAATGTTAAGCTAGTTCCCTGATGTCGCACCTTAAAAATTATAGAGCTGTAGTTGATGACGCGACGCCTGTCTTAGGATGCCCAACTAGTTGCAGCTAAGAACACGACTCGACGGCGACGTCTACTTGACTGGCGTCAATCCTGGCGTTGCTGACTTTGAAATGCGGGATACATCTTAAATTTTCTTTTTGGGATTTACATATAAAAATCGCCAAATGTAAGCCAGAACTCTCATAGCTTATCTACTCAGATCCACTATAAAAGTACTCCGGCTCTATGGAGATTGTTTTATATTAATTCAAATTAAATTAACACATTTTGTGTTTGAGTACATTTTTATATAAAAACTCTCGATTGTCTCTTGTATAATAAACTTAGGTATACTCGTTTTAAATGCCATTAAAAAGGGATATATTGAGAGAAAACTCTTTTACTGAAATGCAAGGTTTGTATTTAATCAAACGTTATTGAAAAATACACCCCTACTATAGGATTTTAAAAAAAAATTGATATTATTTCACGCAGATAACTTGAGCCTGATTTAGAAATAAAACCAGAATTGATCAGGAAGTCACTACATTGCACCGCATTTGCAGACTTTAATAAATGACCCTGCATAATGCGAAACTATTAAACATAGAATACAGTAAAGGCAAGTAGAGACAGCTTAAGATATGCTCTATTAATTGCCAGTTCATTTATTTAAATCGATTCACAGCCTTGAAAATTACATCAAGTTAAAGTTTTACTATAAATATTGATGCCCCACTTTCTATGTTGGCCAGTTTATTAACCCAATAATTATGTCTAATTATTGGGTTCAAATAGCTATGTTATTTGTATCTAGTAATTACTTATTCTGTACCCAATGAAAATATATTAGGGATTTGCCCTATTAGAAATAAAGGTTTCCTTCCGTTACCTCAAAAGTTGATTGAGTATTTTGACCACAATAAAAATAATTCACTTTTTACTTACAAATTTTAACCTTACCTTTGACCTTTGCCACCACTCGTCCTGTTGACTATAAGTTGTCTGACCTAATACATTTTTTATCCTAAGGTAATAATTCCATTAATGTTTGCAGGACCTCGAACCGATTTCTAAGTTAAGGTAGCTAATACCATGACGCTTAACCAATTCTAGCCGACTGAGTGCAAATTTAACTTATTTTGCTAGTTTGTGGAGTACTGAAAATGGTTGTTAAAATAGGGTTTCTCCTTTAAATTGACAAGCAGTTAAATATAATTATAGTACAGTTGTAATGATACGTGAAAGAAAAAATATGCTGTACTTGCAACCTCTCTCAACTTTTTTTACTGTGCTTGGAATTCTACCGCCCTACAATTCTACGGAAAATACCATATCCGGACCCACATCGTACCTGATAAAAATAGCAGTTCTCGTAACTATATTTACGACAGGAAACTTCATTTCACTCGTAGGCAGAATTATATATTTGCCCCGACTATTTGTGTATCATTTAATCGGTAGTCTAAACAATATATTGCTCTGGCTATTAGTCATGTCCACGCTGATTTATTCATACACGCAGCGGAAATTATACGAAACACTTTTCCAGGAATTTTCTAGGATCGAGGCAATTATTAGGCCCAGTGATAATACCGATGATCGAAAAGTCCGGCGAATAGTACTAACATACTTCGTTGGCCTAAACCTGGTTATTTTCACAATTTTGTCATGGTATTATACTCCGCCTGGCTTCAAAATAGACAGGAGATACATAGTTGGGAGCATATTCTTTTTCCATCAAGAAATAATAATTTATTATTACTGCGCCAACATATGTTTTATGACAGTACTTTTACTAATAAATTGTAAACGAATGTATCAAGAATTAGATCGCATGTTTTACGGCATACGATTTACCAAAATCTACGATGAAAAATTGTTGTCGATGCATATCAAAAAAGGACAAGATGCCTTCATGAGACTTAGAGCCGTTGCTTTAATGCTGAATGAGTTGTTCGCTCCTCTGCTTCTGCTATTGCCAATAATATGCTGTACTTGGTTGCTGCATTTCTGTCTTTATTTCAAACATATTAGCCCAGAGTATTCAACATCGATAGACTATCAAATTGTTGGATTTTGCTATGTTTCGACATTGGTGGTACGTATTTTATTTTTCATAGGTTGGTCACTTTATTTAATATAATTAATAGGAAATAAGGACTAGTTATACTATTTATTAGGCGCCACCTAGTTGACTGAGACTCGACTAGGAAAATTTTACAATTTTATTAAAACCGAAAAGTATTAATTTAACCAGTCCATGAGGTGCTTCGAAAAGACTTCACAAAAGATACCGACCTCTCGACAGCTTCAACTCATCGCCGCCAAGTCTACGGCGTAAAAAAGTCCTCGAATTCCAAATTCCAACACCTAGATTTTCTAGACATTGTTGCCAACTTAACTTATATGAAATAGCGAGTCCAAAAGCATGAGGAAGCATCTGACATCTTAGCTCGGTTCATCGAACTTCTGCTCTAAACCCTATTTGTCAAGCAACAAGTAAATATGCCTTTAAAATCTGCAGAGAACCGTTACCTGGGAACGTCGATTCGATTGAACCTGTCTAACTGTCAAAATTATATGTGTCTGACACTTAATAAATGAAAACACGAAATCGTTTCGAAAGGCGAAGAAAACAAAATGAAATAATATATCTAAACATCATGACTCTTATGATCTCTAAATTGTTTGAGGTAGGTATTGCAAGGAATTGGTTTAAAATAATAAACAAAGTCAATGATGCATTTGTGTCGAACAAATTGTTTTAAAGTTTTTATTAACTTTTAAATAAAAAAAAGCTTGTGAGCATGTTCCTGAGTGACTAAAAGAGAGCTGAAACATTAAAATCTACGAAGATAACAGCTAGCAAATTAAACGGGACAACCACAGCTTTTGAAAGATCTTTTCGTAACCTAGTCGGACACCTACTACACAGAAAGGGACAAAAATCCGACCTGATGTTATTATCATATCATAAGTAGCTAGCATATCGTACTAAGACATAAATATAAATATGGAAAGTATATTCAATAAGTTCCAAGGTAAAACAAGGTAATGTACTTTATACACTGTACATATATTGGAATAATCCAATCTAATGTAAATATAAACTAAGCAAGACTGTAGCATACGTTTATGTCGGAATTTGAAAATGCTACAATACAAAGTGGTTTATAAACAATGGAGGATGGGATTTTGGTAATATTGTAAACTGCTTAAATTGTGTAAACTACTAAATTATTATCATCCTGCCTTGAATTTGAATTTGAATCATGTTATATAAACATACAAATAAAACTTGTAAACAACGCGAGCGATAATGAGCCTTAACTTGTAACGGGTAGCACATTTTATGATATAAATTCTCGAACGGACCATCAGTCTGCCAGACTTTGTCTCCCACCTGATCCATTGTCCATATTCATTATCTTGTAGAGCCCCATCTAGATAATCTGTAATCCGTACCTCAACAGGCAGACAAATTCAACTCTGGAGAGGCCACCTCCGGTCTTGCATCCCACAAATCTAAAGTTCTGCCCCAGTATCCATATGCATTAAATTGCAACGTTAGTGTCGAAGCTAAAATAAATCTATCGCAACTCTAAAGGTAAGACTTTCAAGTGGAAAAGGTGACTTAAAGCTCTGAGTGAAATCCAGTTGCGCTACTGTGCCGTTTAGACGCTAAAATAATTACCTAAATTAAATAATTAAATGCTAAATATAAACAAGACACAACGCAACTCTTAACAACTTTATTATACATAGTAGCCAATCCTTATAATCAGTTCAACTATACCTCAGGTGAAAAGACATGCACATTATAATCATCGTCGAGTGAAAATTCGTTAGCTTTTGTTAATAGGTTTATTGTTGTTTTTATCTTGTATGTATTCTTATTGGCATAGATCTTACTTAAGCTACATATCCCCCTCGGGGACGGCTAATGAATGTTCCGAACTCTTAGTGAGGGAACAATATATTGCTCACATTCAGACCGCTCAGATTTCCTACGTGGGTTAGGCCAACAAATAAAACGTCAATTTGGTGAGCAGATGATGGATGTTTTTACTTGTAAGGGAAATATACTATCCAATTTCCAAAAAGCTGGAAAATCAACTTGATCTTAGAAAAACGGCATGAAATGTATAGAAATTGTACAATAAAGTACGTCTCATTTATCAATCATAAATTGCAACAAAATATTTTTCATACGAATATTAACTCATCGGTCAATAGAACAGAAATGTCTCTATAAATTTTGAAATTATCAGGTTCTTATAGCTTATTTTATCCTATAGGCGCTCAAAGTTGAGCTAAAAGTTGAAAAAACCGTAGCATTTTTTTTTTAAATTCATATGTCGAAAACCAAGCATTTCTACAGAAATCGGTGATCAATTTCGAATTCATCCAGTTCGAAAGTATAAGTATCGCATCCAGAAAATATAAAAAATGGGTTTGTCGATATAAAATTTTCATTATCTTGATATGTCAAATCATTTCTAAAAGGTACGAAGATAGCCTGAATATACCAGCACAATTTCAACCAGGTACCACCATCCTATGATTGGCTGTGACACAGCGCATAAGGTAAAATATCCCATTGATGAGTTCTGCAGGATGTTGCCAATAGTATTGGTAAACCTCTCAAGTATGTAACAAAAGTGTTAAATATATATCCACGATTTATTGACATATGCGTATAAAAAGTGTCGGGCGTCATAAATTCCGCTTCAACCCGATAGCGATGCGTAGTTGGGGCCATTAATAGGGTTTTCTGTTCACGGACTGCCTGAAAACGGTTGATGATGATGGGGTGAGTTTGTATGGAGAAACCGCACAGTCCAAACTTGTTTTCTCCCTTCGGACCTGTGCAACCGTGTTCCAAACAGAAGTGTATGCGATTCTGAAATACGGGTATGAGCATTTCGCTTGTGACCGAATGCAGGGACGTCTTGAGGACCCTGGCCAATCATAACAGAGTCAGTTTTGTTTGGGTTTCAGGACATTTGAATGTGACGGCCTATCCTCTGGCACGGCAAGGTTTGGCGAGGCGTCCAATGGGATCTGAGCCTGTGGTGTGGCTTACAGTACGGAAACCGTTATCCTAAAAAAAACATAGAAAATATGCGGGCTAGAGATCTATGACGAAGTATTCCAGGAATGAGACCGGCTGGGCTACTCTTGAGTAAACCAGCTTCTTGCAGGGTAAAGGACTTGCTGGCTCTGAAGAGGGGTGACATGAGGCTTGACACAAAGCTCCTCATAGGGTACTGTCGCTTGAACAGAATTCTACACCTTCTGCGGATCGTGCAAGGTCCGGAATGTAAGTGGTGCCTGGAAGATGTGAAATCGTCCGCACACCTAGTGTCCAGCATTGGCTAAGATAAGAGAGGTGCACTTTGGGAGCTGGACATAAGAAAGGTCCAGTCCAGAAGCTATGAAGACTGAGTAGCCTGGCTGAATTGAATGGAACAACCAACATCTAGCATAATCAGGCTAAGTATCAAGTCAGAAATCGACATGATATGCGCAAAGTCGTGACAATGTGTTCTCGATAATGAGACAGACAATCTACAATCAAAAACACATACACTGGTCAACCAAATCTACAATCAAAAACACATACACTTGTCAACCAAATTTAACGCTACACTTAAAATATATACAAGGTGTAAAGGATAGGTCATCGAGAAGAAATACATGCATTATTCGTCAAGCTAGAACGATTGAGCACAATATGATGTACCAATATATTGCTCGTTAGTGAGATACACCAAGTTCAATCAAAATATCCAAGATTGTTTTGTACTGGATTCCGTAATTTAGACAAATTATAGGTATTATTATTACATAATTACCTTGATAGTTCACGGCGACAAAATCTAGGACAACCATAAATTAGTTGGTGTTATTAATAAGCATTCATGATATTTAGATAATTGTTTGGAGGTTAAGTATAATATAGACAAACTCTGAAAGTGATTATTTATAGATGTGCATTTATGTGTGAAGGAGAACTTTTACCCATTTGATTCCTATTAATGCATTATCAAGTACTTATGTTTTACTAATAAAACCTTAAAACTACGCGAGGTGTCTCCTTCAGCAGGCAACGATACTGGTGAACCTAACATCACAGTTTGCTTATTAGTGGTTATATTTTAGGGCTACACTTATATACTATATACCCTATATTTGAATTTGAATAAATTGCTGCCAATTAATAAGATATTATATTAATTTTTAATAACCTATCAGAATTTACTGTATCAAAGGTTTTTCTTAGATCCAAACATAATAAGCATCATCATCCATTTGTAGTGTTAGGGAAACACCCCAACACGTGTATAACTTTTGTTTTTCACCGTATAGTTTGGCGATAATACCCTGTATGAATGTAGTATGAATGATCCATAATTAATCCACGAACATATTTATTCAACCCCAGGTAAACAGAAATTTGTGCATTTAAGTCAGCATATGTCAGTTCTTCATTACCCCTCAGTCCAAACCTGAATGGTCGATCCCATTATATAAAGCTAGCGTCGGCGAAAACGTTTTTAATCGTTTTCAATTTAACATATCCTGGTCTCAGTCACTGTTGTTGGACAACAATATGTCGAAGAGAAAAAGAGCATTTTTCTACCCTCTCAAATGCGATAATGGGCTCGCCCACGCTTACACCCCCCACTTTTTATTTGGTTTTGCCGCCAGGCGGTAGCTCGACGAAGAAATTAGTTTTATTAGTGCTTAGAACACACTCAACATTGTAGGATCTGTCTCGTCACTGCTCTCCTAGATTTTCGCGCCGAAAAACATCTAACCCTGTCCTAGCCCTGTTTAAGGCAACTAATTAGTGTTTCGCTCATTTTGTGTAATAGATCGGCCCAGTCACCGCTCTCTAGCCTCTAAAAAGTGCAGGTTCAATGTTCACTCAAGCAAGAGCGAAAGTTCTCATTCTCATCTTCGCGCCAAAAGGTCACAACCTTTTAGGCAATTTCTCCGTTTTGTATGCACAAATATTAGAGAATATTTAGTGTACCTCTGTTATCTTTGTCCACGTTGGACAAAGACCTGGTTTAGGCGTTTTTAACGCAATTTCTCAAAACAGGAACGACGTAGCGTCTCTGATCCCTTGTAGATTGAAGAGAATCAGTAAAAATGGCGCCTGCAAACTGGCAGTAAAGGCAATCCATAAAGTT
The DNA here is from genome assembly GCA_016904865.1 of Pissodes strobi. Lineage (NCBI taxonomy): Eukaryota > Metazoa > Arthropoda > Insecta > Coleoptera > Curculionidae > Pissodes > Pissodes strobi. The sequence goes on along the minus strand of MU185622.1, from coordinate 32,728 downwards.
CAATAGACTACCCCTGGGTACGATACAAGGAGGAAAATAGAATATCAAGGTATTTGATAGTTTGAAAGGAAAGTTGAAATTTTAAAGACAAAAGTTCCATTCTAAATTAGCAAATCAAGACTTTTTAATAGATATTTTAATTAAGCACCCTTTTGTAATATTAGTTGTATGTGTGAAAGGATGAATGCTTGAAATTAATATAGAATATACTGTATATATTTATGATATTTAATGCAATTTACACCCGCATTATTAAAGCAAATCAACATGAATACATGTTTCAATACATCCTATAGATATAATCTCGCTACCCTATAGTAATACAGTTCATTAAAAGTGGTCAATGAATAACTAAGATACTACTCCCTCCGTTATGGTTTTAAGCAATAGTAAAACATCAATTGTTTATTCCGACCATGTAGGATTTTATATTATATCTGCATCTATGGATCTGACATATCCATACAGTTTAATGGAAAGCAAATTTTAGAATTCTAAAAGTTGCAAAATTATTATTTATATTTTTTTCTTATATTTTAGAAAATACAGTTAATCTGGCTATAGGAAGCTAATTAATTCAATCAAATCTATGACCGTTTGCTTCCTCCATTTTCATTTTTTCCTGGAAAAATATCTGAACTTGATGAAATTTTTGTCAAATAAAATAATATTGGGAATAATTCCTTCTTCTACGCTTGTGTATGTGTGGAGCCTTTGAACACGTAAAATAATATAAAACTTGAACTGAACGACTAAAAAATGGAAATATAAAAACCATGACTCAAAGTTGAGTTTTAATTTCATGCTTTCAAATAAGCAACATTTCCGAGCGTTAATCTGCTGAGCAGCCTGATAAATTTTTATCAACACCATCAAAATGTTAGATGCATGTACATTGTACCTAAATTCAACTTCAATATGTATCATTTCTTTTCAGATTGGCACCTCAACAATTATGATTATCTGCGACCAAATCGTCTTCGAGTCGAAGAAAATCATGACCACATGCTATGAACTCCAGGACTGTATCTCGATCTATTCGAAACCTTATGTTGAGCTACAGCTATTCACCATGAAAATGTCTACGATTAAAGTTCGATTCACAGCTTCAGGATTCTTCAATATTAATCGATCCGTGATACTGTCGGTAATGGGAAGCGTTGCGACTTACTTCATAGTCGTAGAGCAACTTTGGGATAACAAAAAGTCATCCCAGAGAATTAAGTAGTTTTATTGGTTAATATAGCGATTCAACCATGAAATGTGGAATTGTTTTATAATTTTTCCTCTTATTTTCCAGAGAATATTTCCGATAAGTATTAGAAATAGAGTGGCATGGGCACCGAACTTTAACTAGAGACTAGAAGATACACTCTCAGTCGGCACTTTTAATGCAGCGCTGACAAAGGCAACACATCTGACTTCCATAGAAAAAGGGGGAAACGTGGCACGAGGGCTGAGCGGCTAACCAGCATTTCACTAGGTTCCGCGACGGGGCAAGAAGGGAAATGCTATGGGCGGGGCTTAGAGTGAACCTTCTAGTCTATTGTTAATGTTCAGTGCTATGGGCAATTCAGTCTAATAATGCTGTATAAGGTATTTGGATCGGAATATTCTCTTGGGCTACCGACATAGATGTTAGAAGGTAATAGCTGGTAAACATGAACCAACCACGATATTATACCAACAAACTCCCTGAAGATTGTGATTGAGCAGGGTTAGTCCGGATTAACTTTATATTAATTTAAATCAATATAAAACTAATCCATGCTCAGCCTTTTAGGGAAAACAGATCAATGGGGCTGGTGCTAACGTAATTATATGCCGAACCGGCTAGAAAATAATGTTAAAGGACGATGCGTCAAACCGACGACACCATTAAGAAAAGAACATCGTCTTAAAACAGAAAATATTGGGCAAAAGTGGCTTTCGAAATAACCGCTGACATTTCCCACAAACCCCTCTTCCTTAAGTGATTCTAAATCCATTTCAATGTAAAAATTGTCGAAATTTGCAATTCGTCTTCCGAAAACGGGCCACGCGTGAAATTATATTCGTAAAGTTGCCCCGAGATCGAAAACGCACACGACGACGCATTCGGAGCGACCCCGCGATAAGACAGGGGTGAAATATTAAGTAGGGTTACGCTTTTTCGCATTCTCATTGCGGGCATGTGACGGGTCTTTTGACAGGAAATTCCAGCAGCTAGCGGAGCGACAAGTCTCCGGCCATAAAGTCTAATGTTGAAAGCCCTAGATACGCCGCAGAAAGTAATTAATGTGTGCTTTAGGAATTAACAAGAGCAAATGGGTACGTACTGTCAGCTTCAAAGAAATGAAGAGGAAACTTACAAGACATAGCCCCTTCCAACAATGTTAGGAGCTAAATTTGTTTAAGCGAATCTAAACCGGTAATGAATGAATTTCTTTTAGATCTAAATAGACCCTCCAGATTAAATCTAAAACCATACAAAAACCATACAGATCTAAGAAAAATTTAAACTGGAAAGCTCTATGACAATTTTGCTACGTCTCAAGCAAATATTATCATCGGCATAGGCCATAGCGCCGAAAACTTTCTTTGCAACTAGCTTACCGCTATCAGTAAACTAATCCAATTTAATGCAGTGTTCTTTTCCACCTAAAAACCAAATAAGTATCTGATAGTCTCCTTTATTAATATATTTGCTAGACGAAGGCTGAGATGCCGTTTTATTTTGTCTTATTATTGCATTTAGCCTGCGGAATTTCGCCCATTTTGGCTTTATTAAAATGCTTAATAGTTCGGAGAAAGATACAGCCTGCATAGGAGCGATTTTCACGTTATTTGATATTGCAGTAGGGCAATTCGGGGAAAGTAACAGGATATTAAGAAGGAAAATATTAGTTCTAAAAGAAAATTTGTTAATACGTTTTATTCAAATTAGTTGCTTTAATTAGAGCAAAAATTTTCTTACCTTTGTATTCATAACACTATGACTTTTGGTAAAAAAAGATATGTTAGGTCAGGAATACTTATATATTTTTTCCCGGGTGTCTTCCAGCTGGTCATTATACCAGGAATAAAATATGAACTACATCTAACCTAGGCCTGATGCATTGAGGTATGAGGTATTATAAGAAAGGAGGCGCTGTTAGCATTAAATACGGCGATCAAAAACGGTATCACTAGGCGTGACTTATGCCGGCATCAATATGGCGGCATACGCAGAGCCGGACTATAATAATTTATTCAAAAAATATTTTCTACCCTGGATATAGAGAGTAATAAAGTAATAAATAATTTCAACTTTACAATAATTTCATTTTACATTATTTGCCTGATTTATTAAGAATATTTCCAAGACCAATGTACTAATTTAAAAATATGTAATAATTAAAAACATTATTAGGAGAGTTACATGGACATTGATTCCATTATTGTTTAGGAAGTCCAAAGATTAAGAAATAAGAATTATTTCCTCGTAGAAAAAAATAGACCCAAAATGAATATATATCAAGGTATATAAGTTAAAAATAACACATATTATAATAATTATTTACAATTTATTTCCCACTAAATAATACAATTTTGTTGCTTTTGTGTCGCATACTAGCTGCCTTCTTTTGGTTTGCTTTATTCTTAGAAAGATAAATCATTCGAATATTTAAATATCTTTCGATAATACTCTTCATCAATAGAGACCTATGATTATCTATTATAGCTTGGTCAAAACTATGTATGACAAGGTTACTAAATACATTTATTGTTACAAATTCTCTTAAAATGAAGTGTTTTAGACAATTTATGGAAATCTTGGCAAATCCTACTACTGAAATTTTATTTTTTAAAACCTTCTCACACTTTAAACATATTTCAATAACATCCATATAAGGATATTGTAATCCATTTTTGTTTGTTATATTTATAAAAGAATAAAAAAAATTGTCCCTATTTATGTTAATTAAAGAACTTAAACATTGCTCGCATACAATTTTTTTCTTCAGATAATGAACTATATAACCTGCAATGTATACAATGATATTTTTTGCATATGGAGATATAGGGTCATGTAAAGAGTCATGGCCTTCCTCTATACTTGTGTAAACACATTCGGGAAAATCGGAGGCGGAATATTCCGTGGAGGTAACATTTATTTGATCGACAGGATTAAGTTTGAGAATGTTTAGTTCCTCCGGTGGAATGCAATTTCGTCTAAAACCATCTTTCACTTCTACATGGAACAAGAGCTTTTTGTATGCAGCTTGGGACTACCTTGCTGTCGGATTATTATTGTAGCTACCTTGAGCTCTTATAGAGCAAAAGAACAATTCTAAGCAATCCTGCGACAATTTGTATGTTGGTAAAAATTTTAAATGTTGTTTTACAATATTTTAACACTGCTAATGCATACTCTAAAAACCTGTGTGTCTGTTAGTATTTTCCAATGGTAGGTGAGGCAAAAAAACAAGCTAACTCAGACTTCATCAGGAACTCAGATAATATTCCCAAGGCGGCTTGGGAAGTAATAAACAGCTGTAGAAGAGAATCCGTGACCAAGGTATGCTCTGATATGGATCCGGATGACCTCAAGAACTACTTCGCTGACGTCGCTGATACACTATTGTCGGCCTTGCCATCTGCTGACCTGCCCTTCGATGTCTACCTTCAGCGCTACAGCGCTGAGGGGGGACAGCTTGGCTTCTCTTTTCAGGAAGTATCTTTTAACGACGTCAGAGATGCTATAGATAGTATTAAAAGCAAACGCAGTAAGGACATATATGACTTTAATGCAGTTCTCTTAAAGTCTCTGAAAAACACGGTCATTAGTCCGCTAATTAAATTGATAAATGAGTGCATCAGAAGCTCGGTCTATCCAGATTCTTTTAAATTAAGTAAAACAAACCCCATCTTCAAAGCTGGAGACCAACAATCTTTTAACAAAGATAGATAGGCCAATATCTCTAATCCCAGTTTTCTCAAAGGTGTTTGAGGTCATACTGAAGAATCAGCTCTATGATTATTTTGAGTCCAGTCAGCTGCTTGTTGAGGAACAGTTTGGTTTCAGAAGGGAAAAATCGACAGTTGGCGCAATTAGCCGTCTGTGCGACTACATAGTCAGAGGCTTTGAAGAGGGAGATTTTGTTGCATCAACCAGAGCTATCTTACTGATAGAACACAGGTAACCTATTTTCAGGGACGGCATTCCGAGGAACGAATAATGACACATGGCGTCCCGCAGGGTTCCATACTAGGACCCCTGCTTTTTTTAATCTATGTGAATGACATAACAACCTCCATTCCACAGGGTCATATGACTGTCTATGCCGATGATACCAGTTTTCTTCTTGGGTCAAAGGACCTTGATGCATTGCTGGATCAAATGAATGAGTGTGGCGAGTGCCTGGGTGATTGGGTTACGGCGAACCGCCTGCACCTAAACTTGACCAAAACCGAGCAAATTGTTTTTTCATTGAGAAGAGATCCTCGAGTTACTAACACAGACAAAAAGGTTAAGTATCTTGGAGTCACTATGGATCCTAAACTAACTTTCGAATAACATGTTACCAATGTTTGCAATAAAACTACTTCAGGAATCTTTGCCCTTAGAAATTTGTCAAACGTGGTGGGAATTGAGGTTGTGCCTACGGTTTGCTGATTTGGGGACACTCCGCTCATCTGAAACCGGTGTTCAGCCTGCAGCGCAGGGCAGTCCGGGTTCTTGCAGGCGTCCAGTATAGGGAAGATGTAAGACCCTATTTTAAGGAGCTAAATATTTTAACTCTACCGTCCCACTATATCTACGAGTGCTTGCTGTATATACACAAAAATGCAAGCAAATACGAAACCATAGAAGATCAATACAAGCAAAATGGTGATATTCGAATGAACTTTCTCAGACTGGAAACTTCTTGGAATGCAACATTGCATTATGCTCCAACCTTCTTCAATAGGCTGCCCTCGGCTGTAGGAGAACTGCCTTTTAGGAAGTTCAAAGCCACCATAAAGTCATTTTTATTTAACATGTCCTTTTACAGCATAGAGGAGTTTTTGGATTGTGATGCACTACAACAGCTTGTATATGTCTATGTATGCCGGTCTGTGTATTCTGTGGCAGATCTGTCCTGTCGGGTGTTTCGATTGTATGTATAAATGTATAGATGTAGGTAAAACTTATTTTATCTTAGTCTAACTTTCTTTCTGACAATGTTATAAAGAGCACTTTAAGACTAATAAATTCTATTCTATTCTATTCTATTCTAATGAAGTACCATTTGCACAATGTTTAAATCTTTAATATACAAGTCTGCTTTATTCAAAAATTATAATATGAAATCAACCTTTTTTTTATTGATAAAGGTTTTTTATAGGAAAACTGTAGTAGATTCCTAGAATTAAGAATGTCAAACAAATTGTTCATTATATTTACGAACTCTACTGTTGGGCCAACATTTTTGAAATCATTCAACATCAATATTTTCGAACAAAACTTTAACGCATTGACCACACTTTCACTGAAAAGTAGTGTTGCGAGCCGAACTTTAATTTTTTTATTTTTAAATTTTATATGTTGCTCCCTCATGTTGTTGGTCAAGTGGAATGCTTCCTTATTTTGAAGCTCATGCAGTTGTTTAAAGAGCCTCCATTCAATAAGCTCGTTTTATCCATTCACGATTGATCCTTTGTCACCCAACGTATTCCTTACAAGTTTGATCATGTGACATGGATCTAGCAGTACAACAACTTCATCGTTACTTGTTGGATGTTGGAAACTTGCTTTTAGCGACATATGGTTCAAGCTGTAGCGCAGATGATTCGCCATAGTCAAGTTTGTAGGGGTTCCATCAAATGTCAAGCTGACTACTTTTATCCCAGCTTCGAAACATTTTGTCAGGCATTCTTTTACCAACCCCATTTTTGATTCTGCTTTTATTCCAGCTATTAGGAAATATCCTACTGGAATTTTCCAACTTCCATTATCACAGTTGAGGAGGAAAACTAATATATTACTTGCTATTGTGGTCTCCTTGGCACTGATTCCCATGTCTACTTAGCCATATGATTTTCCTTGGCTAGGAACCCACTTCTCATGCTGCCTAATGGCCATTTCATCCATGACCAGTGAACAAATAATTGTACCCTCTGAAGCATCAGCTTTCAATTTCAAGGCTTCAAATGCCTCACTAGTAAATCCAGGTAATCCACTGATATTCTGGTACCACCGACTGATTGTTCTGGTGTGAGGCAAACAAGTATTGAAAGTCCTCCTCCACACAAGCTTGGTGCGCTATTTCGCAACAAAAAACTCTATACACCGCAGCAGTTGCTCTTGCTGTACAAAGCGCAAATAAGACCGTGCTTAGAATATTGCTCACATATCTGGGGTGCCGCACCAAAGCATACCCTAAAGCTGCTCGATTCCATTCAGAAGAGGGCTGTGCGTCTCGTCGGCGATCCAGAGTTGACCCGGAATCTGGATAGTCTGGAACATCGCAGACATGTGGCCGAGATGTCTCTGTTTTACAGATACTTTCACGGCAGATGTTCCCAGGATTTGGCCCGCATAATCCCGCCCCTGGCAACTCCTGTCAGACAGTCCCGACAGACGGCAGGAGCGCACCAGTTCGTCGTATAACTAAAAACACCTAGAACATCGCTTTACCAGAACTCCTTTGTCTGGCGCACTGCATCACTGTGGAACTCACTTCCAGGACATCTGTTTCCCACTAATTACAACCTACAAATATTCAAGAACCGTGTCAATCAACATCTTCGCACACACACCGCTCGTCGAGCGCCATAGGATCTCCCTTTAGTGTGTGTGCCACTGTCATAAAAAAAAATATTTAGAGGCTGCTGGTGAGTAATAATGCAGGGTAAGTGCAAAGACCTTAAGTTCCTCCGAATATTTTTTGGCAGCGTCTTCGTTAAACTTTTCCTATACTGTCTTAAGTAGAGGTCCTGAGGACCAGCAAGCTTAGACATCAACATTAAGGTTTCTTCCTCCATAAATTTTCTCTTTTTCAGATCATTTATGGTTCCCATTACGCTGGAGATTTTCTTTTCGAGCTAATTTCCTTTTTAATACGGTTATCTTAAGCTTTCTTTTTGCACTCAGTCTGTCCACGCATTGCAGTTTATTCAACAGTTTTCTTTCTCTTGCCGATAATTCAGTACTGCTTGGAAGAGGGATCGTAATGCTCATTCTTGAACTTGCAAAACTTGGAGTCATCACAGGTGGAACTGATATGGGAGTTGCCGGCTGAATAATGCATGTTTGTTCATTTAATTCCTTTGACAAGCTAGGGAATGGGTCGGTTATATTGACAGCAGGTTTTATTGTTCGATCTGATATTATTCGAATTTTGGGAGGTATCAATGAATCTTATTGCCATCTGGCTTCACGATGTGATGAAGTACTCGGTACAGCATCACTGATACTCTCAGCTGGTTGAATCCCAGAAACACGTGGTACGTCGGTGATATTGGAAACAGCTCGGGAAACAGGTCGCAACACAATCTCAACGGGGATAGATCTTTCTTCCTGCAAAGAAATAATTCTGAATATTTTGTTTCCAATGATTCTAGTTATACATATGTAGTTTTCTATTACTTTCGGTGACTTCAAAAGATCAGGGATTAAATTTTGAATCGTACTTTCTTAGTAGACACTTACGTTATATATTCAATCTACCCTCAAAATTTGATCTTTCTAAGTCAAACGGTTTGGACTCAGCGAAAGATGGGTGGTTTTCACCCTCAAAACCCTTTCGTAGTGGGTTCTTACGTTATGGAACAAATCTGCCTCCAAATTTCATGTTTCTATGTCAAACCTTTTGGGCGTAGTTTTTGGGACAAATTCAACTAAAAACAACTTTCATTCTAGGCACGTTTTTAAAGATATAATGTTTTTTGTACTTTTAGTGCCAAATATGTTTATACTCTGCTTACCAAAAATAACACACTATATTGACTTTTTTTTTCTTATATCGTCCTCCAAAAACTTGTTACTATTTTTTAGCGGCTAGGTGTAATTTGCTAAAAAACTAAAAGTTTTGGGAATGTCTTTTATAATCTAGAATTGTGATAGATTTGACTTTAAATGTGTTAATTTACTATCTTATAGACCTGTAAAGAAAATAATATAGACCTACCACTTTTGTGTATATTTTCTGCTGTTAAAGTTTGAACTTTGCATTACAGTATGAAACACCCTGTATCAATTAGATTTAGCGATTAAAAACAAACTTTATTTACCTTGTTAAGTCTTGGAACAGCATCTGGCTTTAAACGGACAATACATTGAGATGTTCTATCAAAACATTCTTCGGAAAAACGTTTCGAACACACACACTAGAATCTCGACGGATTGAATTTTTTGGAAACCTAAAAATCAGCATTTCTTTTAATATAATGCTAGTTATAAATTTCAAAGGGAAAAATAAGAAGAGAGGGAGCTAAAATTTTAAAATCCTAATTAAATCATATGTGTATACATTTAACATGCTTTACCTATATAATAATTGTATAAGTGATACCCTTTTTTCGGTTTGTACATGTCATTTCAGGCACAGTATTTTATTGTTTTCCAAATATTATAGCACAATAATATAATCCGGTCCTGAATTATGTTTACACTTACCTATGATATGTAATTCCAGCTGATTTCTTTTTATCAACGCGTTTGTTGACTGCAACAACTACGCACTGCACATGAAGACATGTTAGAAGTGTCCAAATGTTTTTCAAACTCCACAAAAATAGTCTTTAAAATTAAAACGGCATGTAAAACACAAACAACTAACTTAAAAATACTTGAGACATTGAGGTATAAACCATAATACCTCAATGCACCAATATGGCGAACCCGAGACCGTTTTGAAGTGTCGTGTATCGCCTCCTTCGTAATAAATGCCCCAATGGCCTGTTGTAATAAGATGAAGTACTTTAAACACACTAAAAATTGTACACATGTAGTAAAAGGGACAATAACTTCCTAACCCAAGGGTAATACAAAAGTGTTTGGCAGCAGAATCAGAAACACTGCACCTCAAGAAGGGAATCACACATACGCTTGCCTTAAACAAAAGTAAAAATTAATTATTTAAATTTCGTGTCAACAAGTATTAATATTAAGCGTCAACAACATTAAACAGCTCAAGATTTTAACTTAAAATTTCTTAATTTTATAAAATATTTACCTTGTATGGGTGTAGTGGATTTATAACCAATTAGTGATGCCACTTTGTAATGACTTTCTCGCTCAGTCACCAATTTGTGAGGATAATTAATTTATTTAATTTAATTTAAATGAGACTAGGGGTGGATTCGATTTAACGGTTCCTCCGTCAACTACTATATATGTGATTGTGGGCGCCAAGCTCTTAGAGACGATGCAAACAGAAAATATAGAATATTTAAATAACAATAACTAGAATTTACAAAGATAAAAATAATTCACATCTCATAGAGCCCAGTCCTGTAGTAAAGTAAAGAAGATACATTTTTTTTAAAACAATATATTAATTTAACAACTAATTTACAATTATCAATGATGAGGTTTTTTGTTAAAAATTGTTGAAATTCATATGACCGGATGTAAATACAACTTATAATATAATTAATGAAATTTAAACTTGACTAAATTGACTAGTAATGTGAACAATGAACAAATTTGGTTATTATAACAAGATGGTCTTTCCAATTTAAAAAACTCCTTGACACGTTCAAATACTTAACTCGTCCTGTTATCTGCAAACCACGTCATCAGTTGGGACCTCCACTGAAAACCTCTTTGCCTGTACCTAAGCTTATCTGCTATAGGCGTATCCAGGGCTTAACGGCAATTCCCGGAATGGTTCCCTGCTAGTTGGGCGTGGCTGCTGTCGGAACGACTGTCACCACAAAGATCTGTGTAGGTGTCGTCTTGGAGCAGGAGTTACATAAAAAAATATTGGGTGTTTTAGACCAACTTGTACGGCTAATTAATTAATTAGAAGAGTATCCTGTGGACATCAGTTTGACATATAAGGTTTTAACCAAGAACTTGAAAATTTACTGGTTACAGCAAATATAATCAGAACTTAAATTACAATCTAAAGTTCGGCAAAAAATACAAATAACTATGATTAAATAACACTATGAATAATTACTGTTACTCAAGATATTTCTTTTCTTTACTTAGAGATATGAAATTCAAAAGAAATTATGGTCAAAATTAAAAATTTAAAAGACAATTATGAAACTTGTCCAAACAGTGGCTCTCGGCAATTTCAAATAGAAAATCGCTACATTTTAATTTAAAAAAAAAATAGGAGAACGAGGTATAACTTCTCTTAAAACCAGTCTAATGACTCCATATAAGTAATTTCTTTAATTAATCTGTAAATACGGCCCTTGGCGCATAAACAATAATTTGACGTAAATTACGTCTAAATTAATCAAAGATAAAGATAAGATAATTACTATTAAAGATAAATGATTTAAAAAAAATAAACCAGGTAAATTTACACACATGTGCTTGAACCTCTTTAATATGCAAATCAATGCCGGTACATCATTGGTCAAACGTGACACGATAAGTGATAATAATTATAGTTTGATGTTACAAATCAACTGAAAGATTAATGAAATAAGCCTGAAAAACTACGATCAGCAATACTACTAAAGAAAATTCAGCGAAATTCTACTCAAATTCAGTTAACTACCTTTTACAGGAACATATAAAATTCGCTTTGAGAATCTTCAAGGTAATAATGTTCAATTTAAATGAAAATATGTAAAATCGAAAATCGTATGTATGGCCACTAAACGATGAAATAATTACGTTCTCTATATATTTGGATTAAACCAGTATCAAATTACACGAATTTGATCGATAAGATAAGCAATTATTCAGCAAAAACGGTATTCAAACCTAAAGGTCACCATAAAAAATTCAGATTATTGAAATCGTCAAACACTCGAAAGTGCAATATAAAACTGCTAAATTCTTTACTTTAATGAAATATGATTAACCGAATCAAAAATAGTTATCAATTCTGTATTTAAAATATGCAAAGACTATTGAAAAATATGCAGGATGAATAGAATATTTGAAGATCAAAAAATTATCACACAAGCTGATGTGACCTCCTTTTCAAAATTTGTACGTTCTACCTATTTAAATTCAATGGCTTTTCACTGGGCAATTTAAAACACGTGCCATCCGTTGTAAGAAACCCGGCGTCAAACTAAGAAAACATTCAACATACGCTAAATGTAGCAATCTATTGTAGATTACAGGCATTCAATTACCTATTACACGAGATAAGCCCGTTTTCGAACAGATAGCACTGCCTATCAATATACTAAACATTGAAAACCATTGATAAATAGGTAGAATTAATGGAGCGGATTAGACATTTGATAACATATATTTAACATATATTCCGTTACAGATTCTAATTTTAATGCATTCCATATCATTTGCTGGTTTAACTGGACTTTGCCATTTTTTGCTTGACTTGTTGAAGATGTTCATTTAGTAGTTAAAACTGTTCTCCAGTCGCTATTCTTGAGTTGAGTTTTGACCTTTTCTAGAAGAAACGGGACTGATTCGAGCTTTTAAAGTGTAAAAGGGGATAAAAGAACCATGAAAACAAGCTGGCGATAAGTCATTTTGAGATAATTATTAACCTTGTCTTATTTTGTAATTACTACTTCACGGTGGAAGTTATTTGTGGATATATATCACCATAACGTGTCGCATTATTCTGGTTTTAATTGATTTTTATAATGTAGCATTCATTTAAATTATTGCCCTTGACACTGAGTGTTCAGGAATCATGTCAATTGGCATCCTGATTTGTCGTTGAGCTTTGCGCCCATCGTAGAAAACGCATCTTGGCTGCATTATTGACCGACCAGCTTAGTGATGTGTGTCACGAACCACGATGGTATCAATCCGAGATATATATGTTCGTGGGACTACTTGTCGTGGATTAATATTGGAGATTAAAGCGTCGTAACGTACGGCGTCGGTGATCATAAATTTTTGAGTCACAGTTGCATATGCTCCTATTCTTATAGGAATTTGCATGCTTCCTAATTGTTTGATTGCCTCTCCTTGAATTTCTAGAATGCAAAAATGTTTTCCTTCTAATAATTCATACCCCTGGGCGAAGTCTGGCATTATTAAAGATACTGCGGCACCTGAGTCTATAAGAGCGACCTTAGGCTGATCATGTATGTATACTGTTATCAAATTACTATGGGGCACAGGCTCTTGGGTGCAGGTTACTACCTTTAGGAGTTCTGGAATTTCCATTCCTCGATTGCAGCCGCATTGAGGGGCTGGAATGTGACTGCGTTTACATTTAAAGCTGGCTGAGAAGCGTTATTAGCTACACTTCGACTTTGGATAGAAATATTCTTGATAGCTGAACTTCCCTCGAAGTTTTGATGTCGGGCAGGACCAGTGTTAGCAGTGAAATTTCTGCTGCGTATATGCTTGTTGATGTCATAGTACAGCGAAAATAGCAAAAATCAAAAGAATACGAGTGGTTTGGATGTCGAATGTCGTCATAGCTCCTGGGAATGGGTTATCCGGGAAACTCGGACTGAATTTTATATCCCTTTCGAATTAGGCGGAGCCTTAGCCTGTAAGGTATGTATTTTATACAATTAAAAAATCGTGAGACTATTTAAGTAATAATCTTCTTCTGATTTAGGGTTATGATAAGAATGCTCTCGAAACAAAATTGTAATTCAAGCATCTAAAACTCACTGAACACTAAATTTCTACTTTTACTTAAAGCAATCAGCTGTGTGGCCCCCTTCACCGTTTCCGAAGGTCGCCAAAGTGATAGTATATTATCGAATGAGATGTATAAATCATTACAATGAGGTGAGAATGAAAGTCGCTGGATTTTACTGTAATCAATTAGAGTAGTATTAATATACGATGTAATGTGAAAAATGTATTTTTGTGCAGGAACACAACTAGGGATTATACAAAATAGCAACTGTCGCTTCCAGTGTTACGCAATGCTTAAACAAAAGTAAAAAATTAGTATTTAAATTTAGTGTTAAGTATCAACAAGTATTTAATATATATTAAGTTTATTAATATTAAGTGTCAACAGCATTAAACAGTTCAAGATTTTTATCCACGGATTCTTAATTTTTTAAAATATATACCTTGTCTGAGTATAGTGGAGTCTAAGTTCAATTCACTGCATATCTATTTCTGGAGCAACTAGCCTTTGTTGACTAAACTCATATACAGTTTACCCGTGCTCTCTTTTGATTGAATCAGCTATTGGGGCACTTCTCCATGTTCATTTAATAATTTAACCTTTTCTCTATTTAGTTTTCTAGTTCTAACTTCCATATTTTCTCTACAGAGAACTGAGCTAGCTTCAGCTAAATAGTTATTTCAAGTTAAAATTGAGTGAAAGCAAGTGTATTCAAAGCTAACCTACCGTCAACACTTCCAAATTTCACTGCGCCTTTCCACAATAAGCATTTAAGTATTTTTAATTTATGTCAATTTAAAACCATAAATGGCGCTAAAAATTAACTATAAATGCATTATATTTTATTCAGCATTATAAAATTTACTATAATAAAAATTAAAAAAAAAATTAAAATGATTCTTAAAATAAAAACTACAACATTAATTATAAGACGATAATAAATAGGAAACCAAAACAATCATTATTGCCTTTAAGCAGACAATATTAACATGCATCAACTTCTAAGGATTCGTCACCGTGCCCCGATTTGGTTTCACGTCTTGCAATTACACGTTCCGGTAAGCACATGCATAGTCTATCATTTTAACTTGGAAATTTCATAACTGGTGCCGAAACTATTTTCTATTCACGGCCGCTAAAACCCAAAGTACTCTAAAGTTGTAAAGTGTAACCGCTTCAAATCGAAATATTTAATCCATACTCCCAAAAGCCAAGTTCCAAGAACGTAATTGTCGCCTGTCCTGCGAAAGCAGTGCTGGGTACCATTTATGGCTCCTGTTACAATCTATCAGAGCCTTTTTCTACCCCTACAGTTTTGTTTAGAAGGGTAGTATCCTTAGAAAATCAAAATCGATAGGTTTTATTACTTACAACAGTAGATTGTGGTAGGAGGGTTAAAGCTAATAATGATCTATCCATATTTTTAAGGGACCTTGAAAATGTTAATTATTGCCATTCTACCTTCAAATTACTTCTAGCCTATTAACTGAAGTATTTTGAGCAGAGGCGCATCTAAAATAGCAACTATAACAATATTTCCTCTAGATATAACATCGAACTAAACTAAATACAAAGTTGAGACTGAAGCAAGCTGGAGCATTGCATGGTACAGCCACAGAAGTAAAAGAGCGGAAAGCGAGCAGTGGCTTCGTGCAGAAGTGGGCTATTCATATAATTTATTTTGTTAATTCCAATACTTTGATCCTCTATGAGTTTTTAAACAACACACTAATCACTTTAGTTAGTTTGAGTTCAAATAAGGCAACCAAATTTTGCTAAAAACAAATGTGTATCATACTTTACCAAATTATGCAACTCCGCTATTTAAATGATTGCTGCTCTTCATCTACTTACATAACTTCTGAAGACGTTTTAAAAATGTGTATTTCCTCGATCATTGTCGTTTATTAGAGCTTTTCTGCACTAGATAGTTAATATCGGTAGGAAATCATAATTGGAAATGGGAAAGCAAATTCGATTATTCTCAATTTATATTCCATTCCTTGCAATTGATATTCAATTCTAAATGTGCCACATTAAATTACTCTGTCAAGTTGAAACCGTAAAAACTTCAATTTGAAAATTGTTTGCAAAATTCCCCTGAGCAAAGCTGCATGAACGTAATTGTCATCGCTCTTGGAGCAAGCAGGCAGTGGCTTCGTACAATTACAATCACCTGCTCTTCTGCATGTTCTAATGTGACGCTAATGAGTTCTGCTTATTAAATTTTCGTCGGCATTTATTTCCGCGCAAAAGTAATTGGTGTGTCATACTTAATCACATTATGTAACTGAAGGATACTGTTTGTTAATTTATTCCCACTAGTCATATAGTTATTAGAATTATCTTTGTGAACTGAATTATTTGGAGTCACAATGTAAATATTACAATTCTTTGCTTTATGCTTTATAAATACCGTTTTAAATATCAAAATCAAAATTTCGGCCTTCAGCTTCCAATGAAATAAATATGAAACTCTAGAGGCATGAAGAGTCGACAGCATATACACCCAAGAGAAATGCTAGAAAAGCCGGTAAATAATTAATTATCAACTACCTACCAACTTTCTGCCACTTCAGTTTCAAAGTTGGAATTTCGCTTCCAATTTTCTGGTTTATATTCACAGTCGGACCGATCAAATTAAATGATTTTCCATGCATACCGCTAAAAGATAAAATAGTCAAACTGTAAACTATAACCGCTTCAAATCGAAATATTTAATCCGAATTCCCAGAGGCGATGTTGCAGGAACGTAATTGCCATCGGACCTGCGGAAGTCCGGTAGTGGCTTCGTGAAAGGGGGGTCGTTTGCTGCCCCTTTTCCCACCCCGTTTAGCGACCCCTCCCGAGCGCCCCGAAGTTATCAAACGGTCACGTTTCCGTTTCTTTGCAAACAAATTGTATCAATTTGGAGTGAGAGACGATTTAGATGTTTTATATGGAATTATTTTTATTGTATTAAAATTGGTTAAAATGTTTCGGGCATTATTATTGAGATACCAATAACATCAGTCATCAAAAATTAGAAGTATTCTACCTAAAGGTCAGCATGACGCAGGTTAAGGTTTAATACTGCTGATTATTTTGAGGCAACCCTTTGTCCAAGCTAGACCAGGCATAGCTATTTAAACATTCTGCTAGCTTGACTAAAAATACTATGGAGGACTGTGAGGTAAGACTACTAGCTATGAATATTTTGCTAAACATCAAAGGGTATGACCAAATGAAAAACCGTATCTGTGGAAGCCGCAATTAATAGCCTTAGGTATAAATGTGCTTAGAAGTAGTAATATAGGGGATGTTATATGACACTCGATATCTTGTAACCATCCAGGTCTCCAACGTTACCATGTCTTCAGCAATGACCTTGGAAAACACCAGTAGCTTCTCTGAAGAAGTAGATGTCACAATCATCTTGACTGCCAAAGAGAAAATTTTTCTGGGATTCTTCCCGAAAATTTGAAAGAGCCCAAACTAGTTAAAATATGAAGGACAATCATCCTCAGGGTGTCATCTTCGTCGTCGTCACTGAAGAAGAGGACCGCCCAAATTTTCGTGGGTCCATCCCCGAAAATTAGTCAGAATCCAAACTAGCTTCCCCGAAGAGATAAATCTGTATACCTGAGGTGTGGTTAGTATAAGTTTTAGGAAATTACATCATTTAACTTATCTCTGCTTTTTTTTTAACATAACATCAGCAGCAAACGAACAAATACGAAACTAAGGTAAATATTTTTTTTATTAATTTTTTATGAATATAATTAACTATCATTTTAAAACATAATTTAACCAAATACATTTTTGTTTTGTTTTGTTATGTTTTGGTACAGATTAAATATATCAAAAATAATCCAGATGCTATAGAACGAAAGAAACAAACTGAGACCTGCACGCTGGTTAGAATTTGCATAGCATTGAAAATTGCATTATTAATGAGTCATCAAAAAATGTTGCACCTTCATTTATTTATAGGTCCTAATCAAGGGAGCCAAATAAAAAAATTAATTTATCAAAAAATTTAAATAAATAGATAATTAACTTAAGCTGTTTTATTTATCGACATGCACGCACAACCATACATATATTAAATAAAATTACATTCTTTTTTAAAAAATGGAAATTCACTTCACGCATCAGATTATGTTATAACATATTATATTCGAAAAGCAGACAAATAATTACTAATCAAGATCGCTAATAAGTGCATTTTAAATATGAATGCATTTTTATGTGACTAACATAACCATCGACTCTATTACGTATTATTTTTTATAATTTATTCTAAATTAACATCAGCTCCAAATATTTAGGGGACGGTGGTCCGCCCTAGCCTTAATTAAATACATTTAGTCAACGTGGTAATGTAATTTCTTACAAATTATACTACCCACATCTCAGATATGCAAATTTATGCTAATTTATTATGTCGTCCATCTAAGTCTAGGTTTAGTCAACAAGATGACTCATTTCAAGAAATTATAAGAATTTTTTTCTCTAAGAAGGACTCCGCCCGAGGCGATGTTGCCAAATTTATAATAATGAGGACACTTCTTTGAAATTATCCAAATTTGTTGAGAAACGAACCACGAAAAAATTAGGTCCTCTTCGGCGACCCTGGCATCCTAATTCAAATTCATATTTGGCCTAGTTTGGATTCTGACCAATTTTCGGGGAAAGGTCCTCTTCTTCGGCGACGACGACGAAGATGAACCCTGATGATTATGGTCCTTCACATTTTGACTGGTATTGGCTCTTGGCTTTTCCAAATTTTAGGGAAGGACTCCCGAAAATTTGTGGACCTATTCGGCGGTCAGGATGACACTCTGAGGATGACACTTCTTCGCCAAAAAGATGATCGTGTCATCTACTTCTTCGGGGAAGCTACTGGTGTCGTCCAAGGTCATTGCTGAAGACATGGTGACGTTGAGACACCTGGATCGACACATGCCATCGAGCGTCATAGAACATCCCCTGTATTACTACTTTTATAACTTGTAATAAAAAGCTCAATTTTAAATTGAATAATAGGTAGACAGGAATTTAGAGTGGAAGTTGCATAGATCTAGCCTGAAGAATATCTGCAGTTATTAAAATTCTCTTTTGATTCCTACACCACAATATCCCCAAACTTCATCTATTCAAATTAAATTACAATTATAGAGCCGCAACTCTGTTACCCGAAATACAAATTAAATAATTTAGAAAGCCGCGCCCGACTCTGGTCAACTTTAAACTACTTTAACTTTACCCGTATGAAGCTGAGTGACTACGGAAATATTTATAAATTTGGGCCAAGCGAACTGAAACGCAATAAAAGGCGATTGAAAAGAAACTTTTGCGGCATTAATTTAAATGAATCGAAAGGCTTTTAGTTTTAGGTTCGGGCGTTCCGGAGACTTTCACGGTTATAATATTCGTAAATTGCGGGGTTTGTAGATTGAAGAATGAGCTTTTAAATGCCGTAGATGATTTCTCCGAGCGAACGCTTATGAAATTGCTTATGAATTCATAAAACTTTCAAGATGGCATTGTAAAGTAAAACAGGAAATTTTACGAACAGGAACGTCGTCTAGAAGGAACGGCAAGAATTAGAAGGTTTAAAATATGATGGAATGTAGAATGTAATGAACTAAAGGGCTATCCAGATAACGAGAATTTTAGAGTCGCATATAATCGCAAATGTAGTTGTGTTGCTTATTTATAATTGTGTTTCTAAACGATATTGACTTCCTCCAATCCAATTCATGTCTGCTATTTCATTACGCGATGAATAGCGATACTATAAAAAGATATATAGTCTCTTATATTTGATGAATACTTTAATTATTTG
>MU185622.1:0-13170 GCA_016904865.1 Pissodes strobi | reverse complement strand
TGATCTGAATGTATTTGGGCCTAAATTATTGACACGTGTAATAATCGATGACAATAATTTATCACCCCAGATAATGTTTCGCATTTCCTGTAAATAAATTCTACCTGTCCGAGAATTCCGTGAATATTTCATCACTTCACAGCAAAGATTTGAATAATGCAATCTGCATTTTCTTTTCAATTCGCTTGATGCATTTTGTCTGAGTTTTATATACAACATCTTTTCATAAATCTCCAGACTGTGGAAAGTTGCCACCTTTATAAACAGCGTCTAACATCGTTCTGGCATTTCCTTTTTGTATTCTATTGAAGATGAGCTAGCTAGAATTTTTCGCTTCAGTGGAGTTTAGATCGGTTGACGTCTTTTTCCCTAGTTTTCTTTTTTCTAAAGGATATAATAGGAACAAAATTAATAACGGGCAATGAAAGGGGAACTTTTTTTAATTTAGATTATAGAGGGAGCGTCAATGAGACAAATATATAGCTGTGATATTATTGTTATGGCACCCTGGACGATAGCGAGCAAAAAATCCTGAAGTTAATGAAGCACGATAGTTTATATAACGAATTTATTTGGTAACTAGGCGGACTCTAGAGTATTTTTTAAATAAAGATGCTAACGAATGGATGGATTAGTGCTCTAGATAATGTTTGGTTAATAATGCAATGGCCATAATTATATAGATTTTGATATGGTGCAGTCAGTAGGATGAAAATACTTCTACACTCTTGTTATTAGGGATCTCATTTGCTGTGATAGATTTTATTGATTTATGATAACCCTAAAGTAACAACTCATGAGCATAAAATGTGTTAGTATATATAAACTACGAACACAGAGATGGATCTTTATGGGCGTGCGTACAGACGAGCTCCTCTGAGCGTATCGAAAAGTTCGAAATGTTGTTTTAAGCATTAGAGTATTGGATTTGCAGCATATTTGAGTATTTATGACTTCTGCTTTTGAAGTACTTTGTGAATTTAGTTGGTTACATAGAGTTTGTACCGACGGATACGTTGCATGTTGTGTGATGGGATAATTATATACTGTTGCTTTTTCATCTAGAATTAGTTTATCAGAAGTCAAGACTAACAACATATCTTGGAATATGTATATATTTTGCCAAAATAAGGACAAAATACGTGAAGTTTTTTTTATTTTAAGTAATTGTTTAGTAATTAAAAAGTGTTTACGTCCAGGTGTCTTTTAGTCATAATGTTTGGATTTGTCATAGTATATTTTAAATTACAGGTAATTATTTATGCATGCATTATCATATGTTACAGATTTTTGAAATGAACATGGCAATTTTCTAATTCAAGAAATGTTTGTCATATTGTGAACCACTAAAATGTATTAACTATTAAATAATTATCCCTCTCTCCTAAGTTTGAAATATTATGTAAACATGTGAAGCAAATTTTTATACAATTCAGGCGATAATAAGCTCTAGCTTGCAACGGTACCTGAAAATTGTCTAATATAATTTATCGAGCAGACCACTATAGAGGCAGACTTTGTCTCACATCAAATCCACTCATCCAGTTCCCATATGCAAGGAAACTTGCGGAAGCTCTTCTGGATGTCCTAAACGTGTAACTCGAACTACAAACTGGCGCCAGGTTCTCTTTTGGATTGATTCCCCCAAACCTAAGCTTCTGCTCCAGTGCTCATATGCATTAACTTACGGATGACTCCCTGGGTGCTTCTTCTGCAGTAAAAAAGTCGAAGCTGAAATAAATTATTGGAGCCTCTAAGTAAAGCAATATTATAGATTAGATTAGTTAAGTGATTAAAGTGAATTAAGCTCTGAATGAAATTAGGATAAAGTAGGCTGCAAATTAAACAGTCAAAGCTAAACATAAATAAAGCACAACACAACTTGTTCAAAAACCATTTGAACATGTTTTCATATCTAGCGATTTAATTCGTATTATATTAATATTCCACGCCACTGTGCATCGCATTCCAAGAATGCTGCTTAAAAACTCTCGGCGACACCCTTAGCGCCATCTCTTGTCACAACGTTTATCCACTGCATCAGTTTAGCTAGATAGCTAAAAGCAGAACGGCTTGGAACAATACAATCCACGAAACACAAGTTAGGGTCAGCTACAAGCAGAAACCCATCCGACCAATCACAGTCTAGGATAGACAACTAGCCCAACCTAAATATACATTTAGGGGTCCCTAAAATTCCGATCTATAATAATCGAAATTTATAAAAACTACTCAGCAGATTTTGACCAGGCTTGTGTTAAAATTCATAATTTTAATTTAGACAACCGGTGATGTTAACTTTTTGTACAACTTCTCTTTATTTACGTTATTTGCCCTTTACGGAAGTGATATGTCAGTAGTGGGGGTAAGTTCACGCGCCAAAGGGAAAAAGAACGCGTCCTCACCTTCTTGATAAGACTTGTTCCCTGATTCTCTCCCAAGAAAGTTGTGATAGTCCGCGCTCTCCGTAGCACTCGGCCATGGAACTTGGTCCCTAGCTCTCTCCCAAGTAAGCCGCGATAGTCCGTTTTCTCCGTGGCACTCAGCCATGGGAGACTTCTTCTCCGACTCTCAACCAAGTAGGTCGCTATAGTTCGGCGCTCCCCGTGACACTCGGCTATGGAAGTTGTTCCGTAATTCTGTCATAAGTAAGACGCTATAGTGAGCGTTCCCTGTGGCACTCGGCCGTGTAAGTAAACTTATTCACTTACAGTTACAAAAGCCAAAAAGTAAACGGCGTTCTTGGCACTCGGTCAATATTCTCTCTGCTTTATTATAATGTAAAATTTCCCATAAGTGCTATATCCACTTCACGGAGTGTAGCCTACCTTTGCGACCTGCATAGCGGGTTTTATAATCCATTTTGTTGCGTGTATTAATACCGCATTTCTACAAAAGCATCCCTGTCATGCTCTCGTCTTAAATTGACGTTTTCTCTTACACACTCATACAGTGTAATGTTTTCCAGTGCAAATTACTCTGCAAAGTCAAATAAACTCTTGAAGCCATTGTGCTACCAACAAAAGTTATTTATGCATATTACTGCATATTTTCAGTTCACTCCCACTTGAGTAATTTTTATTTGCAAGAAGTTGTACGTTGTATATTGAAGCTAAGAAGAGACTTAGTAAGTACTTTAAGTGACTTTTCCCCTGTTGGAAGATAAACTGCTCAACGGCCGAACGTTGCTGGTCAATTATTGGTGAGTATATTGTACATAGTAGCTTATTTTGGACATTAAGGTAATATTTATCCTTTTATTATTGCTTGTATATTACCGTATTTCATCTCAGCGTTAACTCAGTTAATCAAGCTCACACTGAGTAGTTCCCAAGGAACTTTAACAAACATTTAACTGTGTTTAGCGGTAAGGTTGTATTTATAACCGTACACTTTGTTAGAATTATAATTGTTTATGCTGGTCTTTAGCCTTTATAAGTATTGTTATTCTGATATTGTGTAAAGTCGATAATCTAGCACTGACAAAAATTGTCTATATTCTAGCACCCACAGAATTAAATACTTTAAATGGATATATTTGTTTATTTATGAGCGTTGCGTAAACACCCCAACAAGTGTATTAACTTGTCATTTTTCACCGTATAGTTTGGTGATAACACCCTGTTTGAATGTAGTATGAATGAGCCATAATTAATACACGAATATATTTATTCAACCCCTGGTAAACTAAAATTTGTGCATTTAAATCAGCATATGTCAGTTCTTCATTACCCCTTAGTCCAAACCTGGATGGTCGATCCCATTATATAAAGCTAATTGTCACTCCGTCAGGGAAAACGTTTGTAATCGTTTTCAATTTAATATATCTTATCTCCGTCAGTATTGTGTAAACAATAATGTGTCAAATAGAGAAGGAGCATTTTTCTACTCTCCCAAATGCGATAATGGAATCGCCTACGCTTACTTTCCCGCGTTTTTGTCCCTCCCGAGAGCATAAGAAAATTCAGATTTCAGTGCAGTTCAAAATCTCACTCGAACAACAGCAAAACGTTGCTGCTTGTTGCTTTTCGCGCCAAAGTTCATCCCTTTAGGCATTTTCCTAGTTTGTTTGCACAGATATTAAAGAATAACTGGTGCACCTCAGTTATCTTTGTCCAAGCTTGGATAGAGAAGTCTTTTTGGGTATTTTTGCAGCAGTTAATTGAAGAAAAAGATAGCTTCCCCTTTGGAAAGTTGAGCGTAAGATGGCAGATTGACATTCCTGGTCGAATAATTCCTGCAATCATGGTGAAAGCGGGATTTTATGGTTTCCGTAAAACAAACAAAAATTAAGTTGGAAAGTAAATAAGTAAAATATCTCCCCGTTGAAAATACAGGTAAAGCCGAGTCAAGGTTCAAAGGTACGATGTGTGAACGTTGCTAAGTTGGAGAAAACTATAAGTATTAAATTAATTAAAGACAGAAAACTCAGTTTAAATCACAAAATCAAGAACTTTCAATAGATAGTCACTATAAATAACCTGTTTTGTAATATTAGTTGTATGCGTGAAAGGATGAATGCTTGAAATTAATATAGAAAATACTGTATATATTTATCATATTTAATACAGTTTACACCAGCGTTATTAAAGCAAATCAAAATGAATACATGTTTCAATTCATCCTATAGATATAATTTCACTACCCTATGGTAATACAGTCCATTAAAAGTGGTTAAGAGTGGTCAATTAATAACTAAGCTACCACCCCTCCTTTATGGTTTTAAGCAATAGTAAAGATCAATTGTTTATTTCGACCAATGAGCTTTAAATTGTTTTCAGGTAAAATAACACATTAAAATATTCATTTAATGCTGAAGGTTTTTGTTTTATTTTCTAATTCACTTTAGAACTAGCCCCTATGGTAATTTATACTGCCCATGTGCAGTATCTGTTTGTTTACAAAATCCACCAAGATCGAATCTACAACACAACTATAAAAATTTGTATTATAAACAGTGATCAAGACACAAGCAATTCAAGTATACCTCATACAAAAAGACATGCGCATTCTCATTATCGCGTAGAGTGTCATGTTTTGAGTCATTGACAATATAGATTGCTATTTTATTGAAGTGCTTTCTTTTTTATCTCTTCTCGCAGACATAAAGACATCCTGTTTAAGCTACATAACCCCCTCGACATCTAGCAGATGGAACGACCAACATCTAACATAACCAAGCTAAGTTTCTATCTAGCTGGATATTGATGGATATTGTGATTGTTCCATATTTAATGAACATAATGGTATCGTTCATTATAACAAAATTATTGTTTCATAACTCCTGCAGATTAAGGGAGAATTGGTATCATCTTTGAATCATCACCAGAACTTGGGGTCATGCCATAGTCGCAGGTTGTTTCTCTTGTTCAATGTACAAACGCTTTAGATATCTTATCGAATTTTGCAGAAATTAAATAAATAGTGAAATGTCACTTGTTCCTGTTAGTCAAAAATTACAGCTTATTATTTCAAAATTGAAACAACAAACAAAGACCCCAAGAGTGAATTAGGAATGAAAAGGGCTTTAAAATGCTATGTGACACCCCCTTTATATAAAATTCTAATATGTTTTCCATTGGAAAGTAGTGGCTAATAACTTATATATCTCCAAATTTTTTCACTATATCTCAATAGATACTAAAGTTAAAAATTGGGAGGTGACAATTATCCCCACTGTCGCGGTGTGGCGATTATGTAGCTCAGGAAGATCTATCTACGTCGCGTCATTGAGTCGTTGAGAAGAAAGGAAAAAAGATGACACGTCAGTTAAAACAATAGCAATGTCACACTACAATTATAATGCGCATGTCTCTTCGATTGAGGTATACTTTCAATTCTTTACAAGTCTTGGTTACTGTTTCTAATAAAGTTTTCTAGAGATGTTTTGTGTTTCATCTACAATTAGCTTTGGTAATTTTAGGGGACTAATTTAATTTGATTTTACTCAGAGATTCAAATTAACGAATTTGAATTTTACTTTACTTGCAACTCTGACTAATTTATCTTAAGTTCGAAATTGTCATTTTAGGATCAGCACCCAGATAAGAGTGCGCCCATGCAGGCATATGGTCAATGGGGCTAGAGCCATTCTTCCAGAATTGGCTGTCAGGTTGAGGTTCGGATTACAGGTCTAGAGCATCCAAAGGGGACTGCACCGATGTTAGCGTTAGAGATGAACGGTGTAACGTTGTAATTGTATGTGAGTATTATTTCGCGATTTTCTCTGTGTATCCGTTAAATTGTAGTAATCCATTGTCACAACATTACTACTACGAGTGGATTTCAGTACTCCGACCCGTTTGATAGCTAGCGCCTTCCGAAGATGCGCATGAAAATAGGATATATCGAAGGAAGTTAAAATTGATGCGCTCTTCTCGTTTGAAATTCCCTCCGCGAAAGTGCCTTATGGCAATTAAGTTTTCAACTGCTAGTTGAAGATTGCCAGATAGCATTTAATAATTACAAGAGTAGTAACGCGTATCTTTTGTTAAAGTACCGGCTATGCTGTTGTGAAACATCGTATGAAAAGCGGTGTGATAACCCTTTTATTTATAAAGGTAGGTTCGACCCATGTGCTTTTTAGTAGATGGCTAAAAATATCGTTTGTCATTTCACCAGGGTCTTTCCGAGGGACTGATGCCCATTTGTTCTGGGGAATTCCTTCCTTAAGCAGGAGCCCGCCGGCGTCGTCTTATCCGAAGTGGACCAGGTCGAGAGCTTTGTGAAGAAAGTGATCTTCGCTCGCAGCTGTCCATCTACACTGGAGGCCAATCCAGTAGCTTTTCACATACGAAAGGCTGAAGGTATCGGCGAGTCCTGGTGGAATCCATTTAAATTATTAAGTGTTAGCTCTACCCGTATCTATAATTTAGTTCTTGCTCTATCGTGCTAATACCTTAAATTTTCCTAATGAGAACAATAAAGGCAATTACCGAGAAGTATATTCTGAAATATTACTCCAAGAGATACTGAGGTTCAGTTTTCTAACCTTATCTAGTGTTATTTTTTGTAAAAGGCAGTCCTCTAAGGTGCTGCCAACTTTTATCGCTTTCATTCTCGTTAATACCTAAAAATATGCTATAAAATTAGGGCGTTTAGGTAATTTAAACCTAATTAATGAACATCTCGCCCCGGTATATCGGTAGACTTGAGCTTAACTCTCCTGACTTGGTAGGCTATATTTATATTTATTTTATTCAGTAAATTCCTTTTAGTTTCGCATTTTGGACACATTTTAGAAGTCTTCTATATTCCAGCTGCCAAGGGAATAAGCTAAGCGTAGTTTAGTGAATTCCTTAATTTTTACATATACATTGTTACATATTTAAACAATAACAACTGGGTAATATTAAAATATTCTTTTAAAGATAACTCCTGTCGTTAAGTAGTATTGAGGTAGTCTATTGAGATTTTCATATAGTAATTAGTAATGTTAAGTTATTGATCAGAGACTTGCTAAAGTACCATAACTAGTACCACTTTTTGATTTGAAGTTTAATGGCAGTGAGTTTAATCAGCTTAAATCGTATAATTGATTATTGTAATTTCTAGTGTTAGAGTGTCAAGATGAAACTTAATTACCATAGCAATTAATATACCTAATTGTAATTTGAACATTAATTACCACCTGTGACATAAATAGGCCAGATTCAGTGACATTCCATAATTTTTTCCATCAAAATATTAACCATCAGTAATTAGAAAATCTTATAAATTTTAAGAAAGTAGATTGTTCTACCCAAGTAGTATTTTTTTAAATAAACTGGTTGTTTGTATTTTTGGTGCTTATTTTGGAAACTGTATTTAGGCTATAATTCAATCTCATTTTAATTTTCTTACGCTCTTACACAGGGTATTTTTCTAAATTTCATTATCCGATTTTCAGACAGAGAGAATTTCTGATAAAGTTCTTACAGTAAAAATTTAGTGGCGCCCGCTCTAACTGCCATAAACTTTAACCCACACCTTTAAAAAGAACAAAACTACAAACGGCTGAGTGAGTCAGGCATATGTACAGCTGAATGAGCGATAAGCGAATAAAGCTGATTACAGCGGATGTGATCATTGGAATTATTTATTAGAATATATTAATTCAAAGGAAACATTTTATTAATAATAGTTTAAATATGAAAGTGGTCCTAGGGGGCTAAATATGAATGAACTTATATGTTTGTAAGTACGGGGCTCGTGCTCTACGAAAAAGATAATACTGCGCACGCTTGACTGTTCCTTCCTTTGTTTATGATGGCGCAGCATAAATTTGCCACTTTGCGAATTATTTTTTGCGAATCACATCTCTGATGAATTTTTTGCACACCTCCCTGGGTGATGACTCTTGATTGTATAAAATCAAAATAATTTAGAAATAATTTTGTATAATTTCAGAGCCAAACTTTTACTTATCCCCATATTACTTCCTTGTCGTAAACCGAGATTTTATTGCTCGAAAATTTATCAGAAAATCCCATTATTTTCCGAGCCGAGTTTTCAGAGTAATCTCCTCCTTGTTATATCTTATTCAAAGTTGATATGCAATTTAATAATAAATCCGCAATTTCGACGCCAATTTTAGAATCCACATAAAATTTATATGAAAACGTCGTATCCAATATTGTGATTCCGGTTCGACACAGGAGATTAGCTTGGCAGGAGCCTACATGCGACCGAAGCGCTACTGAAAATAATATATTTTCCCCGTTTGCGTAGACAATTCGATTACTTCAGTGTTGCTAATGGAATCGTTATTAAGATAAATGAAAATGAATTTCTTCAGAAAAATTAAACTTACAACCTGTAGATGAATGCATCCTGAAGAGGTCATACGATGTTAACAATTTATAGAGGGACCAATGGGAAGACGAACTGCCCTTTCTCAAACATGCTAATGCTGCATACATTATGTTAAAAGGAGCAGTTTAAGCTGCCCAAAACGTAGCTTGAATTGAATTAACTCATCTGTCAACCAAGGTGTATCAAGATGTTATTGCCAACACGCAGTGTATTGATTAATTCAATTTATCATGGAGCAGTCGGTAGGATGTGAAATTTCTACTTTTATGATTGTTTTATATTTACATTGTCCCTGTGTATATATACACAGATGCAATATACTTCCCTGGCACTTGTTCAATAAGTAAGTGGGTGATCATTTAACTAGGAGCTTTAATTATTCCGTTACAATTAAGCTGTATTTACCTCCCCAGGGCTGAGTGAATTACACTTCGGGATCGCCGCGCTGTAGAAGTAAGCGACAATAAACATAATTATTAGGCAACCGTCGTTACGCCGGCTTTTTGCTCCAGGGCTATATTCATGAAGAGAAGTTTCGGAGTTATGTACTATGATAAATTCAAACGCCAAGGAACTTACGTGTTTCATCACTTAATGTATCCCGACAATTATTAATTTACTCAGTTTAAATAAACTGCAGCTTGTTGCGGTAATTTTAGCAATTTCGTACCATGAATTTGTTTCGAATTCACTTATGTATCGATCCGTTAAAAAATATCGGTAATCCTACAGACTGAAAAGTAATTAAAATATTTTGACATAATTATACTTAACATATGTCAAAGTCCATCATAAAATTGTTTTTTTTGTATTAATATTGTAAACTAGAAATCATATTCACTAAAAAAGAACACTCTAAAGTTTGAACTTGATGCTTGATCTTCAAATATAAATTATTATGATCATTATCTAAACATGTTTTAGGGAAGATCATAAGTCGAACACTTGGGCAAAATGAGGACCTAGGAGATGAAATTAGAGGCCATAGATGGGCATATATTAGGTTGTAAGGAAAAATAGACAGTATATAAGAAGATCGTAAACTAGAGTAGTAATAGAAATAGTTAAAATATGTAGACAAAATAAGTAGAGATAGATTAATTGATTAAAATTAAGCGAAAAACTTGTAACTTGTGTGAGGTAATCTACACTGAAAATAGAAACATTAGCCTTCTTAGAGAGTGCGCATATTTAGGAATAAATAGGAAGTAAAAATACTTATATTCAATTCAAATCAATATCAGGCAATATAGTTGCAGTAAAAAGGTGTAAATAACCCATACATGTATTAAATATCCACTGTAATTAATATAGGCCTAAACAAATTGGTCAAGTTATAATAAATACAATTATAAACAATCTTTTAGTTTATTGAGACAAGGCCAAACATTCAACTAAATCAAGCGTCAGCATTCGCTATTAAAATATTTTAATTTTCAACAGCAGCAAACTGGCAATTGATTACAAGCACAAGTACCTGAAACTTCCATGATTTGTCTCAAGTACAAGGCTACTCAACAACAAACTCAATACCGATCGACGGCGACGTCACAAATACAACAGATGGTGTAGAAAATGCTACTGACACAGTTTAATAAGTATAACAACGTAGTAGATACATTTTAGCATAATTTGTAATATTTTTATCCAATTATACATACAGTATGATTCAAATCTTATTATTAAAATATTGAGGGAGGGAATAGATAAAATAAAGGATATGGAGAACATATATACCTGTGTATATAAGTAGTAGTAGCTTCGAGTGGAAGCGGCCCTAGGTGGTAGATGCATAAGCCTACTCGCATCGTCCGGTGAAAGACCACCCCACCAGAATTGGGGAGCGCTAAGTGGTTTTCCCAAATCACGTTCCGCTCCCGCGCTGGTGATCCCGGGTTTCACAGTAGGAGTATATGGACATGATGGTGCTTCCAGGATCAAAATATTCCGGAGGTAAACTCCCCGGCCATTCGGATCTCCGGGCGCTGGGTGGCCCTGGGAGCCCTTCATTCCGCATTTTACAGACAGCAAAGATACCGAACCAATTTACAATAGATTTCTGCAACATAAGAGGCCTAAATACAAACATAAATTCGGTACACCAACATCTACAAGCAAATAGACCACACATATTAGCCCTTACAGAAACACAAGTATGTTCTACAACAACAACAGTGAACTACCTCTATCCTGGTTACGACTTACATACCCGATTTAGATATAAGTTCGGAATATGCCTTTTTGTCCGAAGCGACCTTTCATATCATCGCGAGGAAACACTCGAACCGAACAACCTTGACGTCATGTGGCTCAAGTTCACCGCCAAGGGATTAACCAAGTTTATATGTTGTCTCTATCGCCCTCCGAGCGATAGAGCCTACCAAAACTTTTTCTCAACACTAGCTACCACCTTTGACTCAATACAGGTCGATCACCCCAGTTCAGAAATAATCGTTCTGGGAGACTTCAATGCCCACAACACCAACTGGCTCAAAAATCACAACAAGACCGACAACGAAGGTAGAGAGGCTGAAGCATTTGCCATCAGCTGCGGGCTTACTCAACTTGTAGACGAACCAACTCGAATCTCAGAGAGGGGCGAATTCGCCGCCCTCCTGGATCTTTTTCTGACCACCAATCCTGACCAGTACAAGGTTACAGTTATGTACCGCCATTAGGTACCTCTGACCACAAACTTATTACAACGGTTTGTGAATTGCCACTCATACAGAAGGATCCACCATTGCCTCGCAAAATCTGGCATTACAATTCTGCAAACTGGGACGATCTGAGGCAGTTTTACCTAGATTTTCCTTGGCTCGACGTCTGCTTTGCCACTGACGACCCGTCAGACTGCTGCGAAGAGATCATGCAAGTAATCTCCTCAGGAATGGAAGCATACATCCCAAATTCCATCAAGTTACCATCAAAAGGAAAGCCCTGGTTCGACAAAAGATGCGAAAGAGCTGTAGGAAGGAAACAGCAAGCCTATAAGTACTGGCAGCAAAATCAGACCGCTGAAAATCGCAATTATTTTATCGAAGCGAGAAACGAGTGCAAGCGTGTGATCGACGAAACTAAGGACAAACACAATCAAAGGATCAGGAATAAACTTTTGCAATGCCCCAGTGGTTCCAGGAATTTCTGGTCGGTAGCAAAGGCAGTAAGTAACAACTTTACAAAAACGTCTCTCCCACCTTTGACGGACGAACGTGGCATCACGGCGACTACAGCCAAAGAAAAAGCAAACATGCTCGCCAAAATGTTTTCATCGCACTCTACCTTAGACGTGCCCCAAAGCAAGACTCTCCCCACTATACCGAACATCAACACCACCATGGCAGAAGTCAAGTTTTCTCATCGTGATATTCGCAAAATCCTTAAAGAACTAGATACGCAAAAGGCATCAGGACCGGACGGAATACCTGCCATCGTGCTAAAGAACTGCGCCAACGAACTAACACCTGTTTTTTCCAGGCTTTTTTCTCTTTCTTACAGAAAAGGGATTTACCCATCCTCTTGGAAAGTCGCTCGAGTGCAACCTGTTCCAAAAAAAGGCAAGAAAACCACGCCCTCAAACTATCGCCCGATTGCCTTGCTTCCGATAATCTCCAAAGTCATGGAACGTGTAGTCAACCAGCAACTACTCAAGTACCTCGAGAGCAACAGAATAATCAGCGATAATCAATACGGCTTTCGCAAAGAGAGATCGACAGGAGATATATTGGCCTATGTCACTCATATATGGAGTAGGGCAATTGAAAACTACGGAGAGTCTCGAGCGATTGCCTTGGATATTTCAAGGGCATTCGACAGAGTTTGGCATGACGGACTGCTCAACAAACTGCCGTCCTTGGGACTGCCCGCCTCTCTCTGCAGCTGGCTGGCCAGTTTCCTTAAGAACCGATCCCTACATGTTGCAGTCGATGGACACATCTCGGACACATTTACCATCAACGCGGGCGTGCCTCAGGGCGCAATACTTTCACCAACTCTGTTCCTCATCTATATTAATGACCTGCTGATCGAAACGAATAATCCTGTTTACAGTTTTGCAGATGACAGTACCCTTGTCTCCCACTTTAGATCAGAAAAACCCTTACCAGCGACTGAGACTCATCACCGCAGACAGGAGCAGATTACAGCAATTAATCAAGACCTGGAGAAAGTTCAAACTTGGGGCGACCGAAATTTGGTCCAGTTCAATGCAGCGAAGACCCAAGCAGCAACGTTTACTAAGAGGGCCAATACAGCGGGCCCTGACATCATTATGGCAGGATCGACCATTCCTTCATCCTCGTCAATCGGGCTGCTGGGTGTCTCGGTCAACAGCAATATGTCATGGCATGACCATGTTGCTAACATCGCAAAATCAGC
>MU185621.1:147015-167003 GCA_016904865.1 Pissodes strobi | reverse complement strand
ACTGAAATTAATCGACAGTTGATTGAACGACTAACCAAAACTATCCAAAACCACCAGAAAGGGCTAAAACATATCGGAACATATTAAAAATATTAAGGTAAGTTGAAACTAACTTAAATTAATCGAATTTTAGCGACTAACCAACCAAAACATTAAAATTGGTTATAACGTATCGGATCCAGTTCAAACGACTGAAATAAATGAAAATTTGCTGAAACTGGCCGAAAGCTTATTGAATGACTAACCAAAACTAGTTAAAAGTAACCAAAAACACCAAAAAGGGCTAAAACGTATCGGTACTGATTAAAGGTATTAAAATAAGTAACTAATCCAAATTAACCGAATTTCGGCGGTTAACCAAACACGTTTAAATTGGTTATAACGTATCCGAACCGGTTCAATTGACTAAAGTAATTTGGAACTGACTGAAAGTAATCGAATGTTGATTGAATAACTAACCAAAAGTAACTAAAAGCACCAAAACGGGCTTAAACGTATCGAAATAGATTCAAAATATTGCAGTAAGTTAAAACTAACCCAAGTTAACCGAATTTTGGTGCCTAAAATCGGTTATAATGTATCGGAAAATAAACTAAAACTAACTGAAATTAGCTCAAAGTTGATTGAACGACTACCTAGCGAAAACTAGCCAGATGTATACCAAAAGCACCAAAAAGGGACAGATTAAAAAAAAATAAGGTAAGTTAAAACGATCTTAAATTAACCGAATTTTGGCGACTAACTAAAATTAACCAAAAATATTAAAATTTGTTATACCGTATCGGAACCGGTTCAAATGACTAAAATAAATTAAAATAACCTAACACTAATCGAAAGCTGATTGAATGATAAATGAAAACTAATCACAATTAACAAAAGCACCAAACGTATCGGAGGAGGTTGCAAAAATTAAAGTAAGTTAAAACGAACCGAATTTTGGCGATCAACCAAAAAATAAAATTTGATTATAATGTATAGAGTCGGTTCAGAGACTAAAATAAATTGGAACTAACTGAAACTAATCGAAAAATTATTGAGCGACTAACCAAAAGTTACTAAAAATATCGAAAAGCACCAAAATGGGCTTAAACGATTTGGGACAGGTTAAAAATATTACAGTAACATTAGGGTTAATTATATATTAATAGATATCTATCTAATAGGGGAGGGCAATTTTATTTAATTCTAATATCTGCATCTTTTTTATTTACTTATTTTTTTTTTAATTATGATAATAATTAATATTAATGTTATAAGAGCATTTCTTTAATTTTATATTATAAAGGTTATTTGAACTTATTCATCATTTTCAATGTCCCTCCGGTTGCATCTTTGCGAAGGACTGTGATTTTTTTTTTACATAAAAATGGCTCTCCATTAAATTTCATAAAATAAACCGTGTTCTAGAAAACTCTTAGTTACTTAATCATAAAATCATATTGACAAAAGACCTAGTTACATATCCAAGATAAACTCAATGAAACATTCTATTCCAACGGCACTAGCTTCCGGATTAGAATTCTACAAAATCTACACGTGGATTTGTGTGTAATCGTCCGGAAGTCTGCATGGACGCGAAATGAAACGAATTTACTATTTGCTAGGGAATCTAATTAATACAGCTCGCATCTCCTGAATTTCCAAAGTTAAAACCTAATTACTTAGGAATATTAAAATTAAATTATAAATGCAGCGTATAATTTGAACGACGGGCATAAAATAGGAGTAATTTTGAACTTTGCAGCTAAAGCCTGAAGATTAACGCTAATTCGGATATATGCGGTCGAGTTCCATAATTAGAGTGTTATGTTCGATCAGTTTCTAGTATTAAATGGGATATTTGTCCTGATTTGGAATGATGAGTCATTTAGCAGGGTTTTTACAAGCTAATATAATTAATAATAAATAATGGCAAGTTTGCGACGCATACTATTTTTATCGTGGAGATCTCCTCAGAACATATTGTATTGTAGGAATTGGAATTATGGTGACATAACTTGGCTTGTTTTTAGAATTTTTAAATAGTTCATATGATTCCCATATACATTATGTCTAAGGATGGGGTTAACAAGAGGACAAATGGACTAAAAATTGAAAGATACGAAAAAGTTATTCTTGATAAAAGTTGTTGGTTTCTCTAAAACTAAGAACTGCCCAAAAACAATACCGTATATTATACAGAGCGATCACAAATTAACAAGACGTGTAATTTTTCAAGAGTAAACTACGTGATTTTATTTTTTTTAATAATGTTAATCAACAAAGTTGATTGCAGATAAGTTATTGAAATGCAGGAATAGTATTAACAAGTCATCATCATCATCTTTATTTCCTATAAGTTTACAATTCTAACTTAACTAGCTATCCTTAGTTCTACCTTACATCTATCCGACGTGTTTTAAGAGATGAGGCAAGTCACACCAGGCAAGCCACACCAGGCAAGCCTTTGATCCGCTCTACACGTCAGCATGCCCTACGCAGTTGGAAGCAGGTATAACAAGTGTAACTTGATAATTCCAGACCAACTCTGTTTACGTGGCATTAGCCTTCAAACGATTTGCGTTAACGTTACCCTCGGGATGTTAGTTCTTATATGCTGATTTTAACTTACTGTATGATAAGTGCATATGTATCTACAGGGAAAACTGTTTGAAAAATCCTGTTACGTCATGACAACACAACATTTAATATATGTACTATTTACATATTTACAATGTGGATGTGGGCGTTGCCCATACATCCAGGTGCTGGCTCCACCCCCTCGTTTCGGACCGAGATGGTGTTTGAGTTCGATTTAGAGAATCAAAATTGAAGTATATGTACAAATTAGTATTTACAGTAATGAGAATGATTCGAATAGAATTAAAAATTATAATTATTTATTTTCTCTGTGAAAAATTGCAATGTTGTTTGCATTATTGCCTGTTTATCACCTTCGCAGGCTTCAAGGCAACCTGCGAAGTCTTCTAGTGCCATTGTAAGCTCTTGAATGTTGACGAGAGAATTTATTTTGTTTGTTACGGTTTGTAAACGTTTGAATGAATTTATTGGTGTATCAGTGTTTGGTCTAGTATTATCATTACTTACATTTTGGTTGGTAGCACGCTCACTAATACGCTCACTAGTTTGCATTGTTTCACGAGCACTGCTTGCTCTTCCAGGTCTCAACGGCGGGAAGTTCTTGTCGAAGCTTTCTCCAGCTGTAGCGCGCTGCCCTTGCCAGGCTGGCCTTGCTGGGGGGGAGCAGGGTTGAATCTTCTGGTATTGGCTCCTTGCTGTTGCCTGGATTGCGTTAAATGATTTACTTTAAACACATATACAGGGCACTCCGGGTCTATGGAACGGTGGTCTCCATTGCAATTTGCACATTTATTTACTTCACTGGTGCACTCGGTTATCTGGTGTTGCCCTGCACACCTCGAGCATCGCCACTCTCGATGGCAAAAGGCCCAGGCATGGCCATGGCCCTGGCACCTTTTGCACTGCATAATGGCTTTTTAATTTCGTCTATAGTTCCAGCTGATCCATACGTTCATAAGATATTTGCATGCGTTGTTGAGATGTTTAAGCGTGATATTGCCTTCAGTTACTACCAGGTATAAAGGCGTTCGGGTCTTCTTCATCTGATAAGATAAATGTCTTTAATTTTCATATCGTATTCGTCTATTAGTGCATTTCGGACTTCTTGGGGTTGGATGCCCGCATCCAAACCCTTCAGCACGAAGGCGTGTGTTTTTGCGAGTCGATCTGCATAAGAATGGTATTCCATGTTTTCCGTATCGAACATACGCTTCAGGTTATGCCAATCTTTGGCTTCATTACACCAGATGATCACAGAATTGCGAGTATACTTGAGCTTATAGTCCTTTATTTTTGCTGATTTCATACTCTCAGCAAACTGGTGGTGATTGACAAATCCACCCTTAACCACAATCGGTGGCGGTGGAGATGGCTTAACTTTCAGGGGCGTTTTAGGCTTTGGGATTACTCGTTTGGGTCTAATTATCTGTTTTGGTGCCTCTTTCGCTGTTTGACTCGTTTCGATAGTACTAGGGTCACCGTCTGCGTCGCTTAGCGGGGCATAGCGGTTGCTAGTTTCTACCGACTCGTCGTCAAAGTCGAGGTAAACTTGTCGTATGTTCCTTTTAAACTTTAGAGTTTTAAAGGGAACTTTAAATTGCGGTCCAGTATCAGGAGGACAGTACTCATCCATGGGTATTGTCTGTATCGGTTGTTCAGTGGGCGGGACTGACGTGACTTCGGGGGGCGGGTGTAGGCTCATTGCCTCAGGCCGTTTTTCGGCTGATGCAATCTTGACTGTTGTTACGCTGTCTAACTGCGCACTATGTTCAGAGGTCGTAGCAAGGTCGAGGCTCACGTTTTTTGTGGCTTCTACGTTTTTTGTTAATGTTGCTATGCGGTTTTCGATTGCTTTTTTCTTCTTATACGTTGGAGAGGATTCACTTTCGCTTTTTGCGACAATTGTTGGGACTGCTGAGGCTCTTCTCGATTTCTGACCGCAATCGATTTTGGCTTTCGCTTCTAATTTCACTCGACTTTTAATGCGTTTTGGGTGCACTTCAAGCTGATGGGTTGTGCCACGGTGAAAAGCTTCCATCAGCTCTTCTTGCGGTCTATCATTATCATTGGAGAATACCGAGTACCAATGTTGGCACTCTCTGCAGCTTCTGTTTTCAGCTAGGTTCAGGACTAACGTTTGAATTTCTCTCAGATTTTGAGTGCGCTCACTTTGATTGCTAGAGTCCAGCGACAACTCCGAAGCGTCATCGCCCGTCCTCGAAAACTAAATAACTCTTAAGATCTTCCGTCTATTACTATGGTTTAATAATAATAAATAATAAACCCAAGCTAGACCATAGAAATGAAGTGCAACTGTATTATAACTCTATTCGAGATGAATGAACACGATTTACGAGCAAAAAGCGCGGGCGGGCTCGTTTTTGCTGGAGACCCCGCAAAATCCAAACTGCTTCGTACGACGGTTTGAAGCAGAATTTAGTATAAACAAGTATACAGGGTGCTACAAATTCGATTCTTTGTATGGGTATGTCGAAAGCCGTAAGAGATACGAGGTCGGTTAATTTGGGGCGTAGTTGCGCAATTTAAAGATGATTGACATGCCGTCGAGACACTTAGAAAATTCCATCTACTTCCGGAGATACCGAAACCGAAACGGAGAAACCGAAAATAATCTATTTTATTTTTATTTTCTCCTGCCTTTGTTTTAAGAGATAAAGTAAAATAAATATCACATTATTAATGTCACCTCTACAAGCTGGCGGTACCAAAATTTTAATCCTACGTTTCAAAGTCAAGTGCCATAATATGTTCATCAAAATGTAGTCTCCCATCAATATTCAGTCCAAGAAACTTAGTTTCAGACCGGCTCTCCATAGAAAGATTGTCAAAGGTAATATCAAGTTGGAGGTTTGACTTAAAAGATACAATATTAGTCTTAGCAAGGTTCAATAGAAGAAGATTAGAACTGCACCAGGATTCAATTTTCAAAAGATCTGCGGATATTACTACAGTCAGCGACCGATAATCCATGAAATGCCATAAAATTGTGGTGTCGTCTGCAAAAAGGGTGAATTTGCCTATGATGTCCAATAAGGTTAGATCATTTATGAAAATTAGGAACAAAAGGGGGCCTAGAACAGATCCTTGAGGAACACCCCAACAATTTTCCAGAACTTGAGACTGAGCAGAACCTACACAAACAGTTTGAGAACGCCCGGATAGATATGATTCAAGCCATGATAGTCCCACCCGTCCAAATCCATAATGGAAGAACTTCCGCAACAAGAATCCGTGACTCACGCAATCAAATGCGTTCGCAATGTCACAGAAAACCGCCGCAATAATTACCCCACCATTGATCCTCGGGGGCCCCCCCCCCCCCCCCCCCGCCAAGAACTCAAAGATTGCATCACTCGTGTTTAGATTTTGCCGAAATCCAAACTGGTAGCAGCTTAAGACCCGGTGCTTATCCAGGAAGGTCAACATACGGTCTTTAACCAGTTTTTCAATGATCTTAGAGAGGCTAGACAGGAGCGATATTGGTCTGAAATTAGATGGGTCCTCTGAATCACCCCCCTTATGTATAGGTATAACTTTTGCAACTTTAAGACATGAAGGAAAAATTCCAAACTGCCAAGAGTAATTAATAGCATGTACCAATCTCAGAAGAATACTGTTTGGTAAATTTAGAAAAAAATTGATTGATAGGCCATCATCTCCTGTGCTTTTCTTGTTTTTAATAATTGTTGACATAACTCGTTTTAACTCATCTAAATCTTTAGGGGCAAAATAAAAAGATTCACCAACTTTAGTCACATTTTTTTGGTATTTAAGAGGGTCGCAATTTTGAATAATATCTTTGGTAAGATTGTCCGTTACTGAGCAGTAAAATTTGTTAATTAGATTAGGTGAAAGGTCTGCCTCAGGTATTTTGGAAGAGTGATTATTGTTTTGTTTTATGTCGCTTATGATTGACCAACTCTATTTTTGTTTATTAGCCGACCTTTTTAGACGGTTTTGATAATGCAAAGCCTTGGCCTGCCTTATAAGCTTCTTATGTAATGATCGGTACCTATTAAAGTATGCAATAAAGGTCAAGCTACTTGTAAATTTTCTTATATAGTGAAGAGATCGTAAATTTTTAGAGGATATTTTAATACCTTTGGTAAACCAAGGTTTTTTATTATTTATTTTAATTTTTCTGAGTGGAAAACCTATATGAAAATTTTGTATCAAAATCCTATGAAATTCCTCAATAGGGTTATTTGATGTATCAACCTATATCCAGTCGGTCCTAAGACATGACTGATAAAACTTACTATAGCTACGCTCACTAAATACT
This sequence comes from Pissodes strobi, assembly GCA_016904865.1. Taxonomy (NCBI): domain Eukaryota; kingdom Metazoa; phylum Arthropoda; class Insecta; order Coleoptera; family Curculionidae; genus Pissodes; species Pissodes strobi. The sequence goes on along the minus strand of MU185621.1, from coordinate 160,120 downwards.
CTACACACTCTAAACCCTGCTTTTTTAAAAACATGAACCGAGACAAACTTACACAAAACTGCCTCGTGATCAGACAATGCAGCATTAACCACCCAACACTGAGCTGAACTAAATCCACTCAAACAGACATAATAAATCAAACTTGAAGAATATTGAGAAACGCGAGCAGGACATTCAACATGCATCTATAAATTAAGACACTTAAAAAAATTAGACAACCTAACTGTTGCAATTGAATTTGTATCTAAAAAATTTATATTAAAATCTCCAGTGAGTATCACAGACGAGGAGAAAGGAATCAGAGATAAAAGTGTGTCTAGTTTACTTAGAAAAATATTTTCATCTGATATAGGTGATCTATATATGCAAATAATATATAATTTTTTTGTTTTTGAACGCCAGTGCTCAGTGATACAAACCAAACTGAGAAAATCACAACTTTCAATAAACAAAGACAAATCATTACCTTTGTTTCTCAATGATTGAATGTTTAGTAGGAGAAGAGACAGACCTGTAACATCCAAATGAACTAAGTTCCCGGCAGTATTTGTGTTAGAGTGGGAAAATTTAAGCTAATATTTTCTGATGAACAATCACCCCCTCCTCCAACTTTTTCTTTTTCAGAAAGATCAATAACATTATTCTGGTCATCATTAACATTATTATGGTCAACATTAACTTGGCTAGCATCCAAGCTTGAAACTTTATCATTAATGCTTATAAAAACTATTTTTTTTTATTTTTTCGCGACATTATAATATGCAATAATTGTTCATAAATATCTTTCTTTTTCATAGGGGAGAATCCATTAAAAGTATCTAAGAAATGAAAACTGCCTTGTACGCAACAATTCAACCTATTCAAATAATTTACAAGGTTAGAATTAAATTTTGATATTAGAGTAGTTATTTTAGGTTATATATATAATTAGTCCTAAAAATAGGCAGGACAGAAAGAACTATTACATTTGTGTGGGTCATGTTTTTTAGCTTATTATTTATTTCTCCAAATAAGGGAACTTTTTTCTGATTCAAGTCGTTAGAACCCGCTATAATTATTACATAATCGTTTATAGAAAAGTTCTGTGTTAAATCATCAATATTTTCCACAACATTCATAAACTTGGCATAAGGTTTGACAAATGATTGGATATTAAGATTCCCAGACATGCTTTTTAATACATTACCCTAATTATACCCTCTTTGGTCACCTAGAATAAGAACCTTTTTAAATTCTGTTTTATTCGTCACATGGATATGGGGATTTTGCATTTCACTTACTACAAAGCAGTCGTCATTCTTTGGTGGTTCAGGTAACTTCACATTCACAGGACTGGAACAGAACCCAACGCGCACTTGATAGAGGCAGCACTAGGACTATCAGCATCAGCAAAAGTATCCAAGTCGTTATTTAGTTTGCTAACCTCGTTCCTCAACATATTGTTATCCAACTCAAGAATCGCTCTTGACTATTTAAATCTTGAAGCTCCTTAAAATCATTTTGGATATTGGTTACTGAATCAGGCTGTGATTTTAAGGCACTTTCTAAGGATTCTTTTTCAGCAACCAAAGTGAGTATTTGCTTTTTAAACTGTACAATCTCTGTTTATTGCATGTTCAAAGATTCAACCAGGCTTTTCTCTGTTTCAAAAACTTCGTCTTGAAAATCTTGAGTTTTTCGTCTCTCCCTTTTATATGCTTTTTCAAGAGTTTTAAGCTCAGTTTTCATAGTTTCAACTTGTTCCTCCAGATTCGCTATTAACTCCTCTTTTTCTACCTGTAGATTTTCATGCTGGTCGTTCTTTTCTTCAATCACAATCTTCAGTAAATGGTTTTCCTCCTGTAATATTTCCAACTCATCTCTTAACGAGTTTGGCAGTTGGTTATTTTCAAAAAGTTGTCTACAATCGGGTGAGCAATATATTTTCTGGCTGGACAGTTTAACATGATACCTAAAATCTCTTTCTAGGCAGCTAGGGTGAAATATATTTATGCAAACAATGCAGCAGTAGTAGATATAGGTTGCACAGCATCCAAATTTAAATTTCGAGGCCATCTTTAAAGCTCAAAAACTTTAAAATTTAAACAATTCATATATACATTTCAACTCAACCATTTTTTTAACGTAAACGCTAAACGCTAATTTTATGCAGGTCACTAACGTTCAAAATGTATCGATACGATACGCGACAGATAAACAGTGGAACCAGGAATTTACTGATAACAACACAGGCACTTAAATCCTTTCTATTATTTATTTACAATGGCCGGTATTGTTGTTTGTATTAATCAGTATTACGCGAAAACTAACCAAAATTATGTCTTCTAATTTTTTCCATCTTATAGCTTAAGGTTTAACAAAACTTTTAAAATGCATCACAACTATTATACTTTTATATAACACACGATAAAAAGACAAAACTTTACAGAGAATTAAACACGTCAACACTCTGCCACAGCTATTTAACTCTTTTGGACCGCTTTTGGACCCCCTTCATCAACTTAATTTTTTTAAATACGGCCCTGGAATTTATATCTAATTTTAAATAGCCTTTGGTCTCCTAAAGCCAACGATGTATAACACTTATCAATAAATCAACAAATCTAGATTTTTTCCATAAGAGATAATGTGTTAGACAGAGATGTGGCGATCATGAACCGATTTCACTTATGACAATATTTGTTACCACTATCGGGCAAGTATGATATATCGTTGGTTTTGGAAGACTAAGGGCTTTTTAAAATTTAGATAAAAAACCCAGATCCGTATTTAAAAAAAAAACAATTTTATGAAGGGGGCCCGAAAGCGAAACGTCGGATTTAAAATTTGAAACCGCCAGCTTGTAGAGGAGAAAAAGTGGCAACAATAATGTGACATTTATTTTACTTTATCTCGTGAAACAAAGGCAGGAAAAAATAAAAATAAAATAGATGCTTTTCAGTTTTTTACAGATATCTCCGGAAGTAGACGGAATTTTCTATATTTCTCGAAGGCAAGCGGCATGTCAATCACCCTCAAATTGCGCAACTTTGCCCCAGTTTAACCGACCTCGTATCTCTTACGAGACCTATAAAGAATCGAATGTGTAGCACCATGTATACTTGTTAATACTATTCCTGCATTTCAATAACTTAGCTGCAATCAACTTTTTTGATTAACATCATTAAAAAAAATAAATCAAGTAGTTTACTCTTGAAAAATTACACGTATTGTTAACTTGTGATCGCTCTGTATAATATACGGTATTGTTTTTGGGCAGTTCTTAGTTTTATAAGAAGCAAAAACTTTTATCAACAAAAACTTTTTTTCGTACCTATCTTTCAATTTTTAGTCCATTTGTCCTCTTGTTAACCCCAACCGGGGGCATACTGTATATTGAAATGATTGCAAAGGCGGTTCTTTTAGTTCTGATTTTGCTTCGACAAAATCTCGAACTAGCGACATTGGTTCATCTATTATCAACAAGTTATCCACTCATTCCCTAACAACTCCGAGCGAAGTTGCCTCGTCCATCACGAAATTAATATAATCTCCACTTCTAATTATTTAGGTAGTTAAATTATCGGTTTTGCCTGGGAGATTAAGTGATTTTTTCCGAGAGTTGATACTCGCAAAACGATAATATATAATTCATAAATATAATTTATAATAAATAATAGCAAATTTGCAACCCACGCTACTTTAAACGTTGAGATCTCCTGATAATAGATTATTGTATTGTAGGAATTGGAACGATGAATGTATAACTTCGCTTGTTTATAGAATATTTACAAGGTTCATATGCTTCCCATATATATTATAATGATAGCTAATGAAGTTATAGTTTTCATGTCGATTATCGGCTTTAGCAATATCTCGATATTATAGACAAGGATTCATTATCAACATGTAATCATTCCTTAACAGTTTCCAGCAAAGTTGCCTCATCCACTACGGAATTAATAACATTTACATTTGTACTTCTTTAGGAAGCAAATTATAGGTTTTGCCTCGGATATTAAGTGATTTGTTTCGAGAGTTGATACTCGCAAGTTTGGGGCGCTAAATTTCAGTCGCCGTAACTTCGAGCCGTCGGCGTCGCGTCGCGTCGTACCCTGTAAAGTTTATCGTAGAACTCGAATCAACACTATGTTTCGATAATTTTCGCGTTGCAACCGCTTGCCGCGTGACCTATAAAATGAAAATTTAAATGGGTGCTAAAGATAATAAATTAATTGAAAGGCATCGCTTTACATGATTTTCAGTTGCCGTTGGGGTAGATCGTTCTGGCTCGATTCATTTGGTATATTATATAGACTGAAGTACCAAATAGCCACTACATATACTTCAATGAAGAAAAATCTGCCAAGCGTCTAGATAGCAAAATATCTGTAGCGCTACAGGTAACCAAATTATGGAAACTTAGTTATCATAAGGCAAACAAAGACACATTATTTTATTTTCACCACGCCACGGGGCAAATTATTAACATACAAAGAGGTGAAAGATTTTAATATGTTCCGCCTAGCAAGCACATTTCCCTATAATGCGAAAATATTTTATATGATAACCCGCTGATTTTCTAATATAAATTACCCAGGGGATAAATGTTACCTCAATTTTGAGCGGATACCTCGCTTCACATTCCTTGGCCTGGCTTTTAATAAAAGCGTTAGGAACTTTCCAGCCAGGATTTAGCGGGTGCAGTTGGCAAATAGCTGGAATTTAATGTACTTTTAAACGGCTAAAATACCTGATAAAATCTGACGATATTGTTCCGGATGTAGTTAATATGTTGTTTTGAAAGTTGATTAACATTCCTCGGATAGAGTATTTTGCGCTATTTGAAAAATATTTCAGTGTTTTAGGTAACAATTTAATTTTCATGCAGAAGTAGCCCCTACAATAGTCTATTTTTCGACTAGGAATATGCCTGATATTTATTTGCAATTTCACCATTTGAAGTTACAAAAATTGGACAGGAACTTGATGCGTTAAAGGAATCTTTTCAACCGTATTAAATGCTCTAGTATTTTTCGAACTTTGTCAAACACACGACAAAGAAAGTCTCAAATTAGAATATATAAACACATATTTCGTCAGAGAAGGTACAACTCGGCAGGCGTCAGTTACCCAAAGCATTACAAATTTTAGCATTTTATAGCGAGACATTTAAGTTCATAGACAAACTTCCAGGACTTCATCATTGGCTAATTATATCATTGGCTAATTTTAAGACGTATAAACTTAGGCCCTAAGCAGCTTTGTTACTAATAAACTGCGATTTTTGACGGTGGTAGGTAATGCAATATATTTAGAAAAAGAAATATATTAAATTTCCATTGCCTTTATTTTTGAATCAGAATTTTTGACTGACTTGAATCTCCAATCGTCATGAATTGAATGCCAAAAATACTTCTTAAAGTACTTTTAATGCAATGCACGGTGAACCGTGAAATGCACTTCACCCTTAATTGGGTGTTGCAAAGTTAGAATCTTCTAAACTAAAGCAAAGAGCTTAAGTACAAAGAACCAGCATAATACGATGCCAGATCAACTTTCATAGATGGAAGATATCAGATTGGATACAAGATCTTCAACAAAGAATGGAAGACGTCAAAAAGTATACTCTTGAGGAGGACTATAATGTTCTCAACAATTGAAGCGATCTGTGCCATAACAAAAATAAGAGAAAGATGAAAAGCATTGACAAAAAAAAAATGAAGTATCGCTCAAGAACTACTACCCAATCCAAAAAAAATAACATCTATTTACAAATAAACAATAGATGCTGGTCAAAGGCCTTAACTTTGTCGTAACTTTAAATGATATAACCACTCTCGATGTTATTGCCGTAGTGGAAACCCTCCGAATAGAAATAACCATAGCAACGGAGTTAAAATGAAAAATTCGAACTGAATTGGAAAAAGATGAGAAGCCTATCAAGAATTTCTCTAAAGAAGAAGAACTTTCCTTGAAGGAACTATGAAAAAATAATCCAATCAAAATTTTGCCAGCAAATAAAGGGAATATTACCGTTGTTATGGACGTCCATGAATATAATCTAGAACTGGAAGATACGTTTAGAAAAAGGAACAACGCTTTACAAAATACAGGAAGTACCATGATGAGCGGGTAAGAACTCAAATGGCGTCACGCTAGAGCAAACCGCCACATCTTAATGATCTAATATAATTCCATAAGCCTGCATGCCTCTCAGAACTATTGCCAGTTCTAGGGACTCTCTCACGCACCATCTTACAAAAATTCTGCTCAATAATCAGTCCTTTTTCAGACGACACCATTCGTGAAAATCTCTAAGCATTTTGTAAAACTAATAACAGACCGTTTTGTTAGTTTTGACGTTGAAAACATGAAAACCTATATAAGGAACTGCAACTGCTAGATAAAACTATAATAGACCTATGGGAATGTTGCCTAAATAATTATTCCTACTTTCAGGAATATACTGGGCTGGGGACTTTAACGTGCACTTTGGTACAAAGGAACCTGATGCGGTGCTTCTATGTGTCCTCTTGGGCTGTTTTGTGTTTTAGCAAACTATGAACGAAATGACCAGGTTAGACTTCTGTCTAGATAATATATTTCTTAAAATTTCCTTACGAAAATATGACAACTTCCGAATAAAGAAATTTACAAAATTTATACAAATACTGGCACGTGCCGTTAAAATAGCATTTCCCGAGAAAAAAGTAAAGGTACGCTCTGATTAGCCTGGAAATGCGTTTTGCTTTGACAACGATCTAAGAGAAATGAGGGATTGTCTTGGGTTTTTGGGAGAAATAAGTAGGCAGCATGGCCAACCTGACATGATTAAAGAATATAAGACTTTTAAAAAACCATATTAAAAAGCTATTAAGCATGCTAAAATAGCTGCAAATGAACGTGCTATAAATTCATCTAGAAATCGCACCAAAATGATGTGGAATATTCTTAATCAAAGATATACAAAAAAAATGAGGATAAAGTACCTCAAAATCTGACTCCTGATAATTTTAAGAGTTTCTTTTGTAATATGGCCGATAATCTGGATAAGAATATACCCACTAATCAAAAACATCCCGTAAAAAATCTAAAAAAATAGAACCCCACCATTGAATAATTTTACTTTTTCGGATATCACCTTTATTGGAAGGAGAGATATTATTAACAACTTAAAAAATAAGAAAAGTAAAGACATTTTTGGACTGAGCACTAATCTCATTAAAATTATCAAATCCTTTATAATTATACCGTTAACAAAGTTAATTAACCAATGTTTTAGGGAAAATACTTTCCCTGATATTTAAAAAATAATAATTGGTAGACCCAATCTTTAAAAAAGAAGATAGGGGTGATATCTCTAATTATAGGCCAATTAGATTGTTGCCTAATGTGTCAAAAATAGTTGAAAAGTGCATTGCACTGAAGATCATAAAATTTCTTGAAACAAATGGTTGCCTTTCAACGTGCTAATTTGGCTTTCGTAAAGGCAAGAATACTGTGGTGGGAATATTAAACCTAATTACAGGAATCCTGGATTCTTTTGATTCTCTACAATATAATGCAGTCAAGTTTTTGTGACCTGAGCAAAACAAAACTTGCATTCTACAACATTTCTGCCAATAGTATATCCCTACTAAAATCATATGCTGCACACCGGGTTCAAGGTGTGAGGATTGGGGATGTGACATCTAAAGAGAGTAAGATTAACATTGGAGTAACTTAGGGTTGTGTATTGGGACTAATATATATTTTTTTAATTTTATAAATGATCCGCCTTTTGATGATTTAACTAATGTAAACTACACACTTTGCGCGGATGACACAACGCTCTCTTTCTTAGCTGAAACAATGGGTGAAGCTCTGAGAGGATTGGGGGTTGCACAGTTGGCGCCAAAGGACTGGTTTCACGCAAATGGCCTACTTCTTAATCAGGATAAGACTAAGCTAATTATATATTCTTTACGAAATATGGTCAATATTGAAGAGCAGACTGCTACTGTGAAGTTTCTGGGAATCTATATTGACCCCGAGCTAAGGTGGTTAGATCACATCGAATAAACTGCAAAAAACTTAGGGGAAGTCTACTTGCGTTGAGACGTCTTTTTGATAATGTGACTCTTTCTGTTATGAGGGTATCATATTTTGCCCTCTTTCATTCCATAATGTCCTATGTTCTACTGGTTTGGGGACATGCGACCCGTGCTAGCCGAATTTTCGGATTGCAGATTTGCCTTCAGAGGACTTGCAAACCTAACATTGCCATCTCAATATATCTTTGACTGCTTTATGTATATAAAAACCAACCAAAATGATTACAGAGTGCATGGTGAGGTTCACAGCCATTCAAAATACTAGGCATAAAAATAACTTAGTCCCCGCATGCTGTCGGGTGGGAAGGTGTCAGGATTGTCCAAGATACTGGGGCATCAAGTTTTTTAATCATTTGCCCATTGCTTTAAAGGAGTTACCTGAAAAGATCTTTGGGGATAAAGTCAAACAAATTTCAACTTGTATTGTGTTTTATTCTTCTAAGGATTTTTTAAACTGTAAATTTTCACACGTATTGTCTATCTTTGAAATAATATTTTATACCCCATTTTTTATACTTAATTAATTTTAATATGTTATGTCTGAGTATAAACGTTACTGCATTTTAACTTTTAATTACTGATTTAATATTAGGTGTTATATTATAAGTGTTATTATATTTCTGATGTGTGTAACTACTGATTATACTACCTACAGAATCAGTACTTTTACATGCAATTGCCAATATCTGTATGAACTGGCTTTAAAGTGCAGCATTTAGAATTTCTAAGCATGAACTGAAATTGAGGTTAAAGTATTTCGACGATACATGCATCATCTGCAACTTTGAGGAACAACATGTAGACCAGTTCCTTAACCACCTTTACAACTCAAGATCAACCATCACATCGACAATGAGAAAGAAGTTAGAAGATAAAAACTACCACTACCTGATATATTGACTGAAAGAAGATAAAGGCAAGTTACAGGAACAACATATAGGAGACCAACTCATACAGGTCAGTGCCTAAACTTGGCTTCTAATCACTCTTAAAATACCAACCAAGGAGTGGTTAGTACCTTACTAGGCAGAGCTAGAACAATTTGTAACACAGATGTGAGCCCGAAGGACAAACTACCAATATCAAAAATGATCTCTTGGGGCCTATAGGTATTCAAAGAGGTGATCACACAAAGTGCAGAGATATATGTACATTAGGCGACTATCAATCGAAAAACAAGAAGAATGCTCAGCACTCCATATGTGAAAGAACTCTCAGATAGAATACAGCGTATTGAAAGCAAATACAAAGTTAGAATTCTATTCAAGTCAACAAAAAACTTTCTCACGAAAACACGAAGAGTAAGTCAAATGATACGAACAATAGTATATATAAAAGTCTTAAACTAACTAGGGTAATTTCGAGTTAAGGGTCAAGTGCTTTCACAATTTCCAGTACATTGCATCAGCATGCTTGTAGTCTAAGAGGTTTTGTGATTATTGACATTATAATTTTGCACGAAATTTGCTTCCTTTGCGACAAAACGATTATAGTTTTTGAGAAAAATGGAAACGTTTTCCTCTACATCTCGTGTACTCAAATATCTTTGTTTTCCATGGAAAAGATGTTTTTTTTTTGTTAATCTGTTAAACATATTAGGAATCTGTTCATATTGTTGTTTTTTTGAAAAGTCCCTTTATTTTCAATAAAAAAAATGCCATCTAGCCGGTTGGGCTTTTGAAAAAAAAAAATATTTTATTTATATTTTATCAAAATTAAATAATTTTTTTAACTGTTATCGTGTATCAAAACAATTTTGAAAAATCGCACATTGTGAGGTAATAACTGAGAAATGAAAAATCGGATCGCCAAAAACAAATGATCATCAGGTACCGCGAAATATTGACTATAAACGTACTAAATCCCAAATTCCCACTAAACGTCAGATATTAATACCTAAGCGTTGCCATTACACGGCAGCTGAGTTTCATTCACTATCCAAGAAAAAAGTGTGTTAACCTAACCTAACTTAAAGATGATTGCACTTCAGATTTCAGCCAAGCGACTGCAGTTAAGTTTTAGGTGTAAAAACTTACATCATAAAATCACAAAATTTAGTGTTGCACACCAAAGTGGTTTAGTGCATTATTTTGGCGAACAAACTGTATGTATATATATTTTTATAGTATAGTATAGTATAGGATCAGATTTTCAAGACAAATAAACGTTATTTGTCACTTTTGTCAGTGTCAGTGTTAAGTGAACAAAACAAAATGGAGTCAGACTCTAGTGTAAGTTCTACCGAAAACTATGACTATAAACGTAGAAATAGAAAAATTGACAAAAAAGACAAAAGTAAAAATACGTGTAAAGGGAAAAAGGCAAAGTCTACAAGCAAAAAGGCAAGTAATAAAACTTCTCGTTCTTCTCACAACGAAAGGTACACGCGGGGGAAATAATTATTGATGACAGTATCAATGAAATGGAGCAAAGTGTTTCACACATAACTGAGCAACCTGCTCAATACGTAACTGAGCAACGTGCTCAACATCCAATTGAGCAAAGTGCTCAACAAGGACTTGAGCGACGAGCTCAATATGTGAGTGAGCAAAGTGCTCATGAAGAAATACCACAGCGTGCACTTAGTAATGTGGAGCAACGTGCTTCCATGGAGAACGAACAACGTGTTTCTAACGAGCGTCTCGATTCCGTATCGTAGAAAAATTTATTGAAAATCAATCACCAAGATCCCAACAATCCAAGATTTTCATAAGACCGGAGTGTATTCCTGAATTCGAGCCAGGAAATTCAAATTTAGGCATGAAAAGGTGGATTGAAAAGATTGAACAACTAGCTAGCATAAATCTTTGAGATGACAACACCACAATTTTTCACATGAAAAGCCGTTTAGGAGGGCTTTCTCGTCAATGGTATAACAATTTAAATGATTATAACATGAACTGGGACGAGTGGAAAGTCTTACTCTTGAGAAGTTTCCCAGAACATCAGGATTTCGCTGCCACCCTACGAAAACTTGTTAATCGATCAAAACAATCCTATGAAAGTTGGAAGAAATATTATTTTGATAAAATTGATATTCTAGATGCCTGTGACATAACCGGAAAAAGGGCAGTGTCATGTTTGATTGACGGAATAAGGGATTCGTCAATACAGGCAGGTGCTCGAGCAGCAAGATATAATACTACACTAGATGAGGTTTACGGCGAGTACTTGTCAGCCTTAAGGCAAGAAGAATCTTCACGGTATAAGCCAGACCTACGACATAGATTGCATGCTCCAAGGCCTACGATGTACCCTGTTGTTCCTGGCTCTTCAAGAATTCAATTGGGAAAAAGTTTCCCTAAACATGATCATAACGAACGTCGTTATGAGCCTATACGCAAGCGAAAAAAACTTGAAAAAGATTTTATTAAATGTTTTAATTGCAATGAAAAGGGGCATATTTCACCAGATTGCCCAAAAGCCAAATTTGAATGTTCAAACTGCAAATGTTTAGGACATACAATAGAAGATTGCAGAAAGTTAAAGAGGCTGGACATTAAAAACAATGTTATCGAAGGAACTTCGTCTTTAAATGATCGCTATTTTTCTTCATACAGCAGCATACATCGATACTGGGTGCGGAGCGGTGCTACTGAAAGAAACGGCTGCCAAGAAAGCCGGTATCCATTTCAGTGCTAGCACATTAACTGTATCAGGCCATGGCGGATCAAAGATTTCCATTATTGGCGAAGCTAATATCAACATAAAAGTAGACCATGTGGAACCAAATGTTGACTGTTTGATTGTGCCAGAAATACCAGTCATCATTGGCTAAAATTTGATAAATCAGCCGGATATTTTGCTTATTGCAACGGGCAATAACGTTCGCCTTATTCCAAGAACGAAAGATATCTCTGATTTGTTGAATATTCCTGTGAGAAAAATTCCACTTTGGGCCAAGAAAGATTACGTAATTCCGCCACGAACTGTAGCAGTTATAGAAGTCACGTCTCATGAGCAAACTGCTGACGATGTTTACGTATTTGGCGGTCTGCGACCGATCCCGGCGAATGAATACTATATCGATGAATGTGTCATAAATGGCAAGGTAGGAGGACAAATTTGTCGGCATATAATTTGCAGGTCAGTAAAGATAACATTTTAGTCAGATCAGTTTACTGTTTTGAAGAGATTAATTTGAAACCTGATCCTTGTGTAATGTACACTGAAACAAATAAACAGGAAACGTTCCTGAATGATAAAGATATTTCTTTTATTGAAAATTTAACTTCAGAACAGATTACTGTTCTGGTGAAATTGTTAAATAAATATAAATCATGTTTTGCACGTAATACTAAAGAATTGGGGAAAAACTGATGTTTTGAAAATGAGCATTAACTTGATTGATGACAAACCCGTTGTCCATAGGCCGTATCGTTTATACTACAGCGAACGAAAAGTTGTTAGGGACATTGTAAATGATTTATTAGAAAATTATATTATACGTGTTTCAAATTCTCCTTATGCCAGTCCGCTACTGCTTCTCAAAAAGAAAAATGGTGAGCATAGGATGGTAGTAGATTATCGCACTTTAAATGCAAAGACAATTAAGGATAGATCACCTCTACCACGCGTAGATGAATTTTTAGAAAAATTGAAAGGTGCTTCATATTTTACAAGTTTGGATTTGGCAAGTGGATAATATCAAATTCAGATGGATCCTGAGTCAATTCCAAAAACGGCTTTTGTGACACCAGATGGGGATTATGAATATAATCGAATGCCTTTTGGTGTCGCAAATGGACCAGCAGTGTTTCAAAAAGCAATAAATAAAGTGTTGGGCAAGTTAAGGTATGGAAATGCCTTGGCCTATATGGACCACGTACTTTTGCCAGGTTCAACTTTTAATGAAGGTATTGCTAATCTCGAAAACGTTTTGAAGGTGATATCGGATGCTGGTTTTACTCTACATTAAATGTAGGGTAAAAAATTTTTTGTCAAAATGTTACTTCTTTCTGTCCAAAATAGAATATCTTGGATATGAAATTAGCCAACGTGGTATTCAGCCAGGAAAAAGGAATACAGAA
>MU185621.1:108210-127015 GCA_016904865.1 Pissodes strobi | reverse complement strand
GGAGCCATATACTTAATCAGAGAATATCTCATAAACGGGCTTGATGATTTTAAATTTATTTGTAGCTGTAATTACTTGTAATAAAATAAACGGTTTAAAAATGTTCTGAAAAGTTAGAGGCAATACTTTGCACCTGTTATTTCTATTTTGTTTTTTTTTTAATTATATTCAGTTTCTGGAAGGCTGCACGTGCTACAAAGATATGGAATCGTGCTTTTATGGTAAAGTAATAAAGTGAATCTTCTCTATAGACCCGAGCCAAATCTCGTTTACTTTAATGCGAACAATTTAGAAAATCATTCGTTTGTCTCGGTTCGGGCTTAAAGACATTGATACGGACCCTTATAACATTACATTTTTCTGTTTTTCTCCCGCCGTATAAACCCAAAGGGCATCAATCTACTGCCATTTATTTTCTAACCAGATATTAAAGCTGTTGATAAGTAGCGCATTAAAACCACTAGCTGAGTGTGCCAAAAACCATTAAGGATTGTTGCCTGCGCCGTTTTTGCCATTGTTTACGTTGTTATCGTTTTTCCGCGATTTGCGGGGTAAAATGGGCTATAAACACCAGTAGCCCTTACAATTGATATTAAAACCCGCAAAAATGAGTCTTAAAAGTTGTTTGTTGTTGTTTACCAGCAAAAAAATATTAATTTAATGCTTGGATTACTCTTCCGCCCACAACAATATAGAAAAAAAGTTGAATGCATCTTAAATTCGGACAAGCGAAGTCGCTGATTAGTTCAGAAATTTTTTCGTACAACTTTAATCCGAAATATATTTTTATTTAATAGTTGTTTTCATATTCAGATAGAAGATAATTTATGTCGAAGAAATTCCTTATTATGGCATGATGAAAATAGCTTGTCGGTCTTCTTGACTCCTATAATGTTTCGATGGTAAACAACTTTTTTATCAATTTTTCTTTTAATTATATAATAATAATTATAAAGATATATTTAAATAGTAATCCACATAGCTAGTTAAATACCTGACGCAAATTCTATAAAATTTGGAAGGTTTTGATATGTTTTTTGACAATATTTCTTTAATTTCAGTCTAAAAGTTGTGATCGGATCGATTCTGGCTTGACATAATTTTTTTAAGCGCTTAAGTGTTTATATTTTTTCTACAAGATGCACTCTTAGAAAAAGTAAATAACGCAAATAAAATTAGGAGTCTCGCAATGCCGCATGAATGGAGGGTTTTAGCACTAGATTTTGAGCTTTACACTATTCTAGCAATAGCTTTTTACATATTTTTCCTCTGAAATCCAGGAAGCTATAGTAAACCGATGCCTATTTATGTCAATTAGAGCTTAGAATATGGACACAATTCTGGCTTCATATCTCTGTTGCTGACCAGGTTGTAAAAATTACCGTACTAGTCCCAAAGGGGAAACGATCACCCTAAAAATGGAGTACGATGTTGTTGTTGAGATTTTGTGGTTAATGATGTTTCGATACAGAAAAACATATTAAGAAATCTTTGTCACGAAGCACTCACTATAAATTGCTGTAAAGCGATATTGCATGAGATGCGAATGCGGACTTAGAGGAAAAGCACGGCAAACGCATGCTTCACATGCTAGTTGATGTGATATAAAACTTTTCAAATCGTTGGAAAAAACTAATCGATAACGAGAACTCTGATACGCCGCGTCAAACTTTCTCTTCCGAGAAAGTTCGTTTTTCTATCAGGAACAAGTATACCGTTTATTATTTTATTGTTTCCTCTCCCCCTAAATCCTTCCCAAAAAGTTGCACATTGTCCTTAAATTGCTTAATTTAATTATAGCTGAAAGTTCCGAAGCGAAAAGTCCGGAAAAAGTATGATTTATTTTGAGCTCGGGCTATCACGGAATAAGGGTATTAAAAGTTAGTCTACGGTAAGAAGTTAAAAATTCTCGGCGGAAGTTTGTCTTCTTTGAAGAAACTCCGTAATATGTTAAGAAATATGAAAGAAAAATAATGCTCCCAATAGGCTATAACAATTTATCTTGTGGGAAGTTTCTTGTACCTTGTCATTTTCTTTTTACTTTTTGATATAGCTTGATCTTTCGATCCTGACATTTTGATTTTGAAGCAGACCAAGATATTTGTGATGTGATTGAAGCATCTAGTGATACAGGTTCAAGCTCATTTAAAAAAATTAAACTGACAGAAAATAAAGGAATGAACAGCGCTTAACATTTTGACGTGACATAACGACAATAATACAGTGCACGAGGAATGATGTTTCTAAAACCGTTTTTATTCCCTTATTACAAAAAAATTCTCGTAATAATTTGCTTACAAATACAAAGTAGACCATGATATTTTATACAAATTTTAAATAGTAGAATTTTCTGAGACATACATAAAATTATTAAAAAGAAAAATATTATTATTAGATGTGATGCAATACATCGCAAACAATCGCAATAGTATTAATAATAAGCAGAATATACAGTTCTTCTTGCTAAAAAGAAATTACGGTGGAACGGTTAAACTAGACTAAAACTAGGTTACTGATGGCTCTAGAATACCAACCAAAGAAAAAGATCTTTACTAGCTAACTTCAGTAGCTAGTCGGTGCTCCATTTCGTTCATTCATTTCCCTTAAACGATTGGGCATGGATGAGACAGGGGGTAAAATTTCTCTTAGCTGAAACCAGTTATTTAAAAAAAAAATTTTTTCGATATATGAAAGCTTCTCTAAACACAAAATGTTTTTTCTTTCTGCGGAAACACATAAGTACCATTTTTCCAACTTTAGAATAACTGAAATCAGTTAAATGAATGCTTATTTTTGCTTCACATTTCACACATTCTTCTAAACATAAACACACAAAATATCCTTGCGGAAATTCGTCATTTTCATTTCATTTTCATTTTTTCATTTTTCAGACGTAACTGACCAAAGCTAACCTAAACTAACCAAAGCTAAGCTAAACTAACTAAAGCTAACCGATATTGTTTCGCCTAGGCTTGCGTGAAGAAATGCTTGAGCTTCGCGCAATCCTTTCTTCACGTGAGTGCGTAGTGGCTTAAACGAGACGAAACTAAACCAAAGCTAACCTAAACTAACCAAAGCTAACCCAAACTAACCGAAATTGTTTTGCATAGGCTTGCGTGAAGAAAGGCTTGCGCTTCGTGTGATAGTGGCTTAAACGAGACGAAATTAATTCAAACTAACCAAAGCTAACCCAAACTAACCAAAGCTAACCTGAACTAACCAAAGCTAACCCAGACTAACCCAAACGAACTAAAAAAATGAAAATGACTAATTTCCGCAAGAAGTTTTTTGTCGTTTTATGTTAACAAAAATATTTAGAATATAAAACAAAAACATGTTTTCATGTAATTGATTTCAATTATTCTATAGTCGAAAAAATTAAAATGATGCATTTCCGCAGAAATTTTTATGATTTTGTATTTGGGAAGGTTGCTCTATACTAAATAAACAAATATTTCTTAAATAACTCATTTCAGCTAAGCGAAAGTTGATCCGAAAATTATTTAAATAATTTTTCCTGGTGATAAAGCCCGAAACATTTTCTATAGGATTGATATTCGGACTCTTTGAGGGCCACGGAAGAACATCAATTATTTATTGATCGTCTTTGCAAAAAATTTGCGACCAACCTTGCTCGGTGAATGAGACGGTTATCCTAAAACAATTTCCAACAATACTTATAGTAAGTGAATTATAAGAAGTGTTTAATCTTACATGCTGACACGTGAAATTTTTTCTATATAAATTTACCACCGATAGAAGCATGTCATTTTCTAGAACATTTTTATAAATATCATTTAGTGTATCTTCGACGATGGGACACATACTTCACGGCGCGGCCCCTAAAACTTATCCATACCCAGACGTTGATAGAAAAGCGACTGTTTCTATTTACGCTCTTAACGTACTGTTAGTTCTAGCGAGCCCCTCTGAGTCGATAGGCTCGCAACCGCCCAT
This sequence comes from Pissodes strobi, assembly GCA_016904865.1. Lineage (NCBI taxonomy): Eukaryota > Metazoa > Arthropoda > Insecta > Coleoptera > Curculionidae > Pissodes > Pissodes strobi. Next base: position 123,058 of record MU185621.1, on the reverse strand, counting down.
CGTGGTAGGATTTAAAGAAAATTACGAATAGCAAGAAATTTTCCTGTCCGAGAAATTGTTGCGCAAATTGCAACCTAGCGATCTTAACTCCTGGACTTAAATAACTTTGTTAGCTGCGCAACGGTGTTACTGGAACCGGGAAACTCAGCTTCGACTTTTGTCATTACGGCTGTCTCGAATGGATTTTTTCTCAAGAAAGTTACCAAACGAATATGATCTTCTTCAATGAAAATTTTGAGTCGTCCGGAACCCTCTTTCCGTCTAATTGAATCGTCTCGCTGTAATTTTTCTTTGGCTAGTAGAACTGTATTTGGTTCGTATTGTTCACCATCTAATATTTGTGTTATTAAAAAGATTTTTAATTTTCGGTCAATCGCGGCATAATTTTTTGAAATTATTATCATGTCACTTTGATTATAACACAAATGACATATTTCAAATTATCTGTTATAATTAACATTAAATAACAAAAAATGTAGCTTTATTCACACTATAATTTTATGACGTGACCTTGAATGTCCCAGCTTTTCTGCAGGTATATTTAACACTATATTCAATAGTAATATAGCAAGTGCAATGAAAATTACCGATAATTTTCGTTAAATATGCGTGAATGCAAGTTAAGTTAAAAAATGCACGAATGCACCTTACTGCGCGAGTGTATTTTTTAGTTTAACTTGCATGATTGAAGATTTGGCGAAAAGTATAGATAAATTTCAATGCACTTGTTATATTTTATCAGAAAATTTCATGAATCGATTAATTAAAATGTATGGCATTGTCACTGTCATACTGTGATAGTATTAAATTTGATTTTAAACGAGAATGTCGCGATTCGGGAACGCATCTGCGATGGAAATTCAGAGAAATATAGAAGAGCTTAAACCAAAAAATACAAAAAAATCAAAAAAATGGAAATAAGGTGAGGAGTTCGGCTTCCAGAGAGGTTACGTATTAGAAGAAAAAACATCCATACAAAATCTGGCTGGAATTTTGAAAGATTGGGCAAGTACTATACGCAAAAGAACATACTACCAGCGAATATTAACTACGACAAGAAGGCCCACTCAATGGCAAGAGAGCGCTACAAAGGAATCGTCGTTTATTTTCTTCGTTGCCTGGTAACAATCGGCGAACTTCGCCGCACACAGGTTGAATTTAAATAAAAGCTGGCCATAAACGATATTTTCGTTTCCGGTATATTTAATCAAATTTATGACGAAATTATTTATAGCATAATACTAATACTCTATTTGGCTTTGGAAAAACACAATTGATATCTTCTGAATTTTTTTTTTATTATTATCACCAAATAAATAATTTGATAAAGTTTGTATTCTACTGGCTGGTTCAAAAATCTGTTAAAGTTTTTAATTAGTTATTATTGATAACAATACTCAAGGTATGTAATAAAAAATATTGAAAAGATTTTGATTTTGTGTTAATGATTTCACCATATTTCCGAATACTAATATTCTGACAAAAGACATCAAGAAGAAAATGTTGCTCGAATTTGCCCCATCTATTAATATTCAGTTAAATTTTGGCGTTTTGGGTGATTTTAAAATTGGTTAAAGGTCTCGCACAATATTTTTACTGTATAATTCATTCCTATTTTGTAATACAACACAACTAAAAAATAGCGATATTATCTTATATCCAATATTGACTCAACTATAGAATTTAGGCGTGAAAATTAATCTGACAAAAGGATGAGCTTGTCTATGGCCGCCGCGTCAAAGGTCGCCTGCCAACATGATTGTTTTATTTGTATCATGGCCTGCCGATATTCTGCTAATGTTCGCGCGGGGAAGGAGACACACCGTTGACATGCCGCCGCGGAGAGTGATCCTTTTTATTATATAGTTTTGCCCAAATACATAATAAAAAGATGAAGACTGATGTACTATACTGCTAACGTGCGAACACTCCGTTGAGGTTATGTGTTGGTGTTATCCCTAATTGTGCAACAACTGAAGCCAGATTATCAGGGAATGGCGCGTCGAAATGATCCCTTCTTGGCTAAATTTGTAACGTGCGCAGTTTTCCCTGCTGGTGTCTTGTTTGAGCATTTACGTTTCTCTGTTTTTTTTTTGGTTCATATGTTGTACTGAAAGTATTTTCAAATGTCATTTAAATTACCCTTAACGCAACGCATTATTAAATTGGAATTTTAAAAGCTATATCTGTTGTAAATTTATCGGTACGGGTGGGCAAGGAATTGAATAATCGATTAAACGCTTAATATTTTAGCAAATAACTGAATAATCGATTAATCGAAATAATCGATTATCGATATTTTCTGAAATATTACTCGATAAGTCGATTAATCGGTAATTTCTTAAAAGTGAATCAAATAATCGATTATTGTTGCCCACCCCTAATCCCATAGTATTGTAGTAAGTGAAACTGAAGCTGAAATTTCGGTAGAATCATTATTGCTGATGCATGACTGATGTTATAAAAAGATGTAATAAATACTTTGCTGAATCAGCAGATAAAAATTTATAATTTAGTTTTAATTTGTAAATATGGCTTTGATATTACCTTGGGATAGTACATAATCAAGTGTTTTTGAATAACAGCTGCAGTGATGCTTCTATATTTTTTACTACTTTCGTCCCTATTAGATTATTTTTTAAAAATAGCGATAACTCTGAAATACACGTATGACAAAATTTCAGGCCCTCATCAACGCGCTTCTGTCGTCCGCTTAACTCCTGAATTAACCGTTGCAAAAACAAAATTTGAATCATCGAATTAAAAATTTAAAACCCTTTTTTTACCACGAAGGAGCCTTTAATCTTCAAAATCATTTTTTAGAACGATTTAAGAACATACAAATGATTTTTATACATAATTTTTATCGTTAGTGATAATTGATAGTCCCTATATATAAATATAGATGATGAGCAAAAAATTCAACAATTATTTGTCTAAAACACGATACATTAAACGTGTAATACTTAATAACTTTTGTATCTTATTTCTGGTAAACCTTATTATGGCCAGCTTTCCTAGAAATTCGACCAGTGTGCGCTGGGTCCAAAGGTCACATGCCAGTACCATGCTAGTTTTCGCGCGGGGAAGTAGACATACCGTTGACGTGCCGCCGCGAAGAGTGAATCTTCTTACCATACCAATGTGGAATGTGGTTGGTTGCAAAACTAGCTCAAGAAAAATTTAGCCGTTCTTTTGGAGTTGTTATAGGTCCGTTTGCAGATAAGAGGTGCCAGCGACGCTGTTCGACGAAAATTGCAGGTTGCGCCAAAAAGAAAAACCAGTTCGTCAGCATTCAGTTACGTTGAATTTTTGAAAATATTGACACTTCATGACGAAAATACCCCAATAAATTGGACTTCAGAAGAAATGTTTCCATGTTATATCATACGAATTGGCTTTTCGAGGAGGTGAAGCATGTAACTATTTAATCAATTTTTTTGAAGAGGAAAAGCATCACGATAGATCCATATCAAATAGGACTGAATACAACACTATATTTTCGAAAAAATGTCAATGTGGGAATCGCAGTTTAACGGACAGCAACTGGCTTATAAGGAACGTTGCTAAAGAAGACATCTGCTCTGTCAGATAAACCAAATCTTTCTAAGGTGTTCCCAGAACTTTTTAATAAAAAATACTGTTTTTCTGCGCAGAAAATTAATTCCGAAAAGGGGAGGTAACATAAAGACAAACCGTTTTTTTCTCACTAGCATTTTGGATTGGCAAAAAAATGGCGTATGGTACAAAAACTGTCCGGTTGGTAGGAACGAACTCTCAAAGTGGACAAGCTTTTCAGCTAAAAAAATTGGCCTGGAGATCACAAAACTTAAATTTACTAATCATTCTCTTTGGGCCACTACCGTAACGCAGTTCAATAAAACCTTACTTACAACTGGAAAAAGACTTTCACGAATAGTTGATAAAGAAAATGAGAGAAAATGGGAATTTGAACCAGTTCAATGTTTCTTCAGTGTCAACATCGGCCTCAAGTAACGTTGTTCGTCGTGTGCTGTAAATAATTTTAATAATTGTGTTTTTCATTGTCACAACTTTAATAACTAGTTTTAATAAAATGAAATGATCTCGGAAATGATTTTTAATTTTATATCTGTTTGTTGTATAAATTAAAAACAAAAATAATTGTATGTTTACTATTTTGGAAAAATAATATTTCAGTCGTATTTTCTTAAGAGGTGAATGGATGTTGTGTGTTTTTTTTAAGATTGAACTTTATGATATTGCCAAGTTAATTTTTTTATGCATAATAATACTGCACATGTGCTGATTATCGATAATTTACAATAGAGCAGTATTATCGCGTAATTTTTATATGATTGGCTAAACACAACAATGACTAGCCTGCATTTTCTCATTAAAATGTCAATTTTGACAGATGAATGAAATTTTCACTTAAAATCCCGCTCTGTTAACAAAAAATATTTTGATTCTTCACTGGCATCTGTCAAACTGACAGCTTCTGACCGCTAACCATTCCATTTCAACTGGACTCACTGCACCTTCTAATTAACACCGTTAAGACCTTCGGCGCGGACATAAACATATCATTTGGAATTGACAAATGCGCCACCATCAACATCAAAAGGGGCGCCGTGGAAATCCAAGTAGATCTATACCAGGATATCGACAACTTGCATCCCGAAGATACATACAAGTATTTAGGAATGCCTTGGAACCAACATATCGACCACACGCACCTGAAGAGTATGTTCTCCGAGAAGTACAAGAAGAGAGTGCTCAAGATTCTGTACGCGAAACTTTCATTGAAGAACCAGATCACCGCTCTGAACACATAAATAATTGGAGATGCTTCAGTGGCGGACGATCGATGTCAATACGGCTGTCAAACCACTGAGACCATCCAGCATATTACAGGCGGATGCCAAACAAACGTTCGTAGCAACAGAATATAAAGTCAGGCACGATGCAGTTGCGAAGATAATAATCCATCAGGAACTAGCAGATAAGCTATTGCTGCTGCAGATGGAAAAGGTAAGTTACTATAAATACACTCCCGAATCTGTTTTAGAAAGTAGCAACTATAAGATCTACTGGGATCGCACTGACCAGGCCGGCGACCCACAATAGAATGGACATCATTCTTGTAGATAAGCGGACCAAGGAAGCCATGCTGATCGAATCGCCATACAACAATTTGCAGGTCAAGCACGCCGAAAAGATCGACAAATATCGAGATTTACAAGAGAAAATCCGGCAACAATGCGGAATGGAGAGAGTAAGAACGGTGCCAATCATTGTGTTATCAACAGGACTCATTCCAAAGACCCTGTTAATAAACATGAAGTAACTCGGATTAAGCGAAGATCTCTTCAAATTGATGCAGAAAGCAGCACTTACCGTTCGAACATTTATAGGAAGTCCGTAGATGCCACCAAGGACCCGATAACATGGAAAGGGTTCCTTCAGAGCTTAAATCTTTTGATATCCGGGATATCTGAGATAAGCGAATGTTCCCCTTAGATGGAGAGTGAATGCCGTAAGGCTAAATCTTAATAATAATAACAATAATAACAATAATAATAATAATAATAATAATAATAATAATAATAATAATAATAATAATAATAATAATAATAATAATAATAATAATAATAATAATAATAACCCTGCAAAGGGTAGCTACCTCTGAAGCTAATAGGGTAGTGACTGCACAGTTACCTGGCAGTATGTTAAAAATGCCGTATCTCCTGCGTTAAAGGGAACATCAATGAACATGATGCAAACAAGAAGTCTCGGAAAAATATGGCTTTCTTGAGATTGCCAGGGCACTTTTGCAACCATTGCTGAGAATGAGAGCATGCAGGACAGTGACAGCAGAACACTGAATAGGAGGACTTCTGTTTATAAAAATGCTATAGCTAAGCTTACTTCCTAGAACAGAATGTTTTCAAGATTAGATATTGTTGCTGATGGGAGTTGCCATTTTAAATCAGTGAGCTGATACTTACCAAATAAGTAATAGAAAACTCACTGAAATACATACGTCATATCCAGTCAAAGCTTCAGGTCCATGTGGTAGGCGAAGATAAAATTTACCGTGCACAAAGCGAAATTACAGTTTAAGAAAGACGCAAAAATATTAATAGACATGATGAATAGATAAATTGTTGCCCAACACCTAGACACCAAAAGCACACTGGAACACATTTATACAGCGACATACAGCATCAGTAGTAGTAACAAGTAAGAAACAACATAAGAACACGAAAAAGCTCAAAAACCTCAAACACAAGTAGATAACAAAAGAGGATTGATAACAATAAAACAAAGTTGAAAGCAGACGTGGAAAAGGTAATGAGGTTTATAAATGGAAACAAATTAAAGGAAATAAAGAGCGAACAATGGCAGAAAGCTTGGCCACCATCAAACTAAGATTAACAGTATACCAAGCACGCATATGCAGATAAGGAATCCACTTACAAAAAAGCAGGTAATGTTCTGGGAAAGATTAAGGTTAAAACGCATACAAAAGAATCGTACGTAAGAAGAAGAAAAAAGACAAACAGAGATAAAAGATCAATGGCTCAAACTTTATAAAAACACACATAACTGAAAACGCCTAGGAATGGATAAAATATAAACAGTTTACCTGAAAAATCACAACGCCGAAAATCTAGCTAATTATCACCCAATATCTTATTTGCAGATGCTATATAAAATAGCTACATTAACAATATGCAAGAAAATAGGTCAACATCTTTAAAAATATAATATCAATAACAATAATAATAATAATAATGATAATAATAATAATAATAATAAGAATAATAATAATGATAATAATAATAATAATAATAATAATAATATCAATGATGTAAGGAACTGTTAATAATAGAATCAGTGATAAAGAGAGAATAAAGAAAATCAACAAAAAGACCTACGAATAGGTTATATAGAGTACAAGAAAGCTTTCGACTTACATCCAATTATAAAAAGTTTCCTGTCAACTATCATGAACACCTGAAGAGCAAACATAAACTTAACATCAGGGAAAGTGTAACGCCCTAATAAGCAAAATGCTTATTCATCTGCCTGACTTTCTCAGTCGGTTCTAATTTTTTTTTAGAAAGTCGTGGGTTAAAGTGTTTGGTCGTTAGAAGGACGCCACTAAATTTTTATCGTGAGAAATTTATCGGAAAGACTTGCGGTTGGAGAAATGGATGATAAAACCTAGAAAAAATACCCGGTGAAAGAGGGAAATAAAAAAAATTATTAAATAATTAGCGAAATAAAAACATTAGAATTAAATCAAATGATAGCTATGCATCAGTTATCCAATTAAACACCTGAATTACTAACAGTGGTTTATTAACACTAAACACGCACGTACAATAGTATACCGTTCATCAGTACCTTCCTGGTGCAGAGTATCTTCAAGAAAATCAACCAACCAATTAAGAAGATTTAATCTTAAGTCATGCAGAGATATCTTTTTTTCTAAAAATGTCCACAGCCCTGTGATAAAGAGAAAATAATTTCCTAGTAAATTTTATACTAAACAACGAGAGGAATATCTCACATACAATCTAATACAATTTTATTAGGTGAAATAATCTATAGAAAAATTAGCTTCGAGTAATGAGAAAAAATATCTCTTATAAAGTCTAATATTCTTTTATACTGTTCTATACTATGAAATAATTTTCAGGAAGTTTAATACAAGTTCATGAAAAGTAGTATTTCAAATACAACTATTACGGCTTAATAAGAAAAAAAATCAATGATAGGTTAGCATTACCCGATAATTATTATCTAAATGAATATTAACAAAATCACACTAGAATGAATATTCACAAATTCACACTAGGATGAAAATTCACAAAATCATCCTTTACTTACTCCCTGGGTAGTAATGTTGTGGAAAATGCTTAATGAATGGAAACATTTCTGAAAGAGATATATACAAATATAGCCGCTTACGGAAAAAAATTTCGAGCTTGGATTAATCTGTTTTGGGCGTGAAATCAAATAGCAATATTAAATAAATTTAAGGAAGTTCTGCCGCGGGTTTACAGCTATATATAATTTACTTAATGCTAATGTAATATTGGTACTAATTTTACAAAATAACTACCTACGGTATTCTGGAGAAATATCTCCTTAAAACAACGCACTAGTTCGGCAAACTGAATCTCAAAATCTCTTGAAATGTTTTATCCGGTATGTACTTCTAATAAGATAGTCTATAGTCTTTTCACTCGAGAATCATCGATAGTGGCAGCAGAAAGCCAAGAGAAAGCTCAATAAAATGTCCTTATTGAGAATAATAATTCTACTTTATAAGGATAATATTGATCCTACCAGTTTCTCTGATGACTTTGGCTTCGATAAATGAAAGATCTAGGCTAGGCACTAATTGGATAGTCGGGATTCACCCAAACTCCCGGACTGGTCAACTCTGGAGAAGACGGTTAGGCTCCTACACAGGGGAGGAGGTGCTCAAAAGGCCATTGATCCCTGGGAACGAACCTTTAAATTTAAAGGGTCACCACACCATCTCTCACACGGTGTCTTACAATATAATTGACGATATTTAGTACTTTTAAGCGATACTAGACTTGTAGATAAATTGGCCTCTACCAACTCGGTAACAAACACGGTCGTCTTCATGCCTCGAAGACGTACCAGAGAAGGTCGTCCTGTCCGCTACCTTCCGTAGATATTCGTAGATATTTCCTGCGCATCTCCGAGAGTAAGTAGTAAGGTTGCGAGGATCGATACCATAATTTAACAGATATATTGCGGAAAACGAAATATTATAATTAGACACATGTACAACGTTACAAAAGAAGAAATAAAAGCCAATAACACGAAAACAATTATTATGGTTCAGCCTCTGCCTGAACCCACTATCCAATTCATTAAACAATAAAAACATCAGAACAAAGCAAAACACAAAATTTAACACCTATATGGATGACATTAAAATATAGGAACCAACACATACATAAATGAGGTAACTACTAAAAATAATAGAGACCGCAGACGTTGGAATGGAATTCATATAGAACGCAAAAATAAAATGCAACTAAAGGAAGAATATAAGAAATGCCTAATACTATTCATCAGCACCAAATTAATTGCAAGGCACCTATTCAAAGTTGTTAGCCCATTTGCCTTTCCGCTCCTCATCAATTTGTTTGGAGTAGTAAAATGGACCACATCAGGTCTACAAAATATAACTGATTCAAAGAAAGTGCTACAATAGACAGGAACGTAGGAGGAAGCGAACTCACTGACATTCACATTCACAAATTTTACGTAAATCATATAGAAATCACCAGAAAATACTTCCACAATAAACATACTTCCGTGCTCAGACTGAGTTTTTCACAATCCGAACCGTAATCACAATGGTTACAAGTACCACAAGATAAAATAGAACAATGGTAATTGAAGAAATTACATGGAAAGCACTTATACATTATTAACAACGAATATATCCACAAAGACGACACATAAAAGTGTCTATGCAGGACCGCATAATATCACCCAAGAAGTATCAAAAATACAGAAGATAAATGACCTATGCAGGATTTGCCATCAACTTCAAGAAACATGCAAGAAGAAGATGAAAAATGTTAGCGAGTAGAAAGACACAACATTTCAGCGAAAATTGGACACCAGGCATTAGTACTTAAATTTAGCCTGATACCAACAGAAGCATAATATTAGAATTACACGCCGAACAGTGCATTGGAAAATAATATTTTCAAACTGTATTACAATTCACACTGATAAAACTATATCAAACAGCAAACCGGAAATCGTATTACTAGATAAAAAGAACAAGACCGCATATTTGATAGACGAGACGAGACGTCCCGATAACAAAATCAACAAAAAGGACAATGAAAAATCCAGAAGAGTACATCCCCTTGGGAATAGAAGTGGAGTGAATCTGAAAACTGCAAATGTTGTGTATGTGTCCTAAACCAGTCTAGAATGGCATGCCAAATTCATAAATTCATAACTTTCCATTTTAAGCAGAATTAAATGTATGTTTATAATTTTAAATGCTTGTTGCTAACCCGGAAGCATCGCTCCAATATTTTTTTCTTGTTCTAAGGTATTAAAGCAGTTTCTTGCTTCTAAAACCAGCTTGATACTCATTAGGAATTTTCTTACCACTATTTGATGTTTAGCACACATCTTTAGCAAAGTTCCATACATGGTGACTAGGTTTAAACTCCTAGCTCTGTATTGTATTAATCACTTTTTTTTCTTCAAACAGTATATAGAAATTGAAAGATAATTATCTCTTGTAATTGAGTGAGACGTTTGCTATACTCGCCATGCAACCGTTGAGAAATATGCCCTAAAAACATATTTCATTATCATAGGAAGGTTCACCATCAGCAAAAAATATCCGCTAAGGAACAGAGTTTTTCGTATTTAATATGATCTGATTAGGAAGTAGTCGTAAACTATCTGATATGAGAGAAGTTGGAAGTATGTTAAATAGCCGGGCGAATAGGGTTCTAAGGTAGTGCCATGAATCGTTATATCTAAAAATATAGGAACGAACAATGTGCTGAGCATGAGATGATCGATGATGATAAATAAAATACTGAACCATATTCATTTCAGTTCGAAACGTGACAATAAAAAAGTAAAAAGGTTCATAATTATTTGAGTGCCATGTTTTATTATCCTTTTGCTTGATTGGCTTGATATATAACCAATCAAAATATTGGAACTTCTCAATCTTTGAAATTTATGGCAACTTTTATTACGATACAGGTTACAAGAATTTCAGAAAAGGGCTCAATTTATATAAATATCTTTCACAACTTCAAGACATTAAAACTTTCCGGCCTCTTTCAAAGTTCCAGCTCTAATGCTGAAAGACGCCTCTGCCAAATTCGTATTTCTAGAGAATTTTAAATCACTCTACAAAGGTATGAATTTCATGTAATGATATTTTAGTTTGATGTTTCGGTGAACGATATCTTTTCAGTTTAATAAGTTTCTTTGGCGATTAGTTGAACTTCAGTTCTAAGCCCAACACTCTAACCCAAATTTTGATTCTTAACTTTGAAAAAGTTTTGGTTTCTTCTCAAAAGTAGCCTATTACAATATGCTAAGCATGCCTTCCGAAAAACTTCAGAACTGATGTTCCATAATACAGTATTAATTTATTTTAGATCGATTTAGTTAACGTATCCTGGTAAGTTCAATACATTTTCCGTATAAAAGACAAGAATGTGCTTGCCAAACTTGAAAAAGCCTAAACTTGGACAAGGGTCCGGAAAGTTGTTTGCAAAAAGGGAATATTTGCGACCTTCTTGAAAGACGGAGGTTAAGAGTCAAGTTCTTACGACGCCGGATTTGGCCTAATCTTTAAATTTTGCGACAAGAATTTTCAGGTTCAGGCATCCATCTTATTTTATTCCTTTCACGTGTCTTGTTTAATATGCATTATTCAAACGATCCGTACTTCGTTGGAATTTAGGTCATTACTTAGTTTACTACTACGTTTCGATTTTTATCATAGCACCAGAAAACACAACACTAACACAGAGAGGGCGTTATCGAAATACAATTTTTGTCATGATAAATTCTTAAGTACTTAAAGGTATAATAAGATGCTATAGTAATTAGAAATATTAGAATATCGCACGTGAGATGAATATAAACCTAGGCAAAGCTGTCGTTGAGCTGCAAACTTCAAGTTTCGAAATCTTTTTAGTTCCAATGATCGCTAATTACATTACTATATATAGCCAACAGATGTGGAATGTGTCATGTAAAATAGAATAAAAAAGCCTACACAGAACAAAAAAAAAATCAAAAAATAAAATATATGCTAATTATTTAATCTAGCGCAAAATTTAAGTCAAGAATATAAATAAAATTTTGTTGAAAAAATCCATTACTGAGCAATGAAAATTTTATTGAATATAACAAAAATGTAATACTTTACACACTAGACTAGATTTACTCCTTGTTTTATGCGAGTGTGTCCCGGCTAGTCCAGTAGACAAGTCATACTTCTTAATAAAGACAGTTGCCTCAAATTTCCAGAACCACACGGGAATCAACTTTCGAAATACTGCTAACCTGATTCTTCTAGGGAATGTTATCATTTTTGTGGAAGATTAACTGAAGTGAATAGGATTGGTGTTTTTAATATTGAGAAATAAATTATTGCCAAAAAGACACTGTTCAAATGTGGAAAGTGTGTTAAAAATGATGTTATTTGAATCACAATTTTTCCAATGAAAAAGCAATAGAAGCATCATCTGGAAATTGCCACATATGGCGTTCTGTTGTTAGTGGAGGTCCATTGGCATAAATCATATAAAATAAGCAGACCCAAAATTGAACTATTTGTGTAAATTGCTTAATTATCTCTCAACCCGAGCCTATTATCTCACCAGGCACTCTGCTGCCTATTTAAAATAAGTTCTAATCCGCTATAGAAATAATCTCTACTGGTATTTGTACATGAGCCCGACAAATCATGTTCTTTCATGGAGAGTTAATGGCCAATCTCTTTTACTAAACACATTCGCAAATTACTTGAGAGAATGGTTAATTTTCGTCTTATACGGTACGTTGAGAAGAATGAGTTACTGGGTCCTAAGCAGTTCGGATTTAGAACAGACTGTTCAACGATAAGTCACGTGATGGGTCTTATCATTAACATTCACTCGTCCTTTTATCACAATAAAATTTGTTGGCCGTTTGGACACATGGAGATACGATATACTTAAGACCATGCATGGTTAGGGAATGAGGGACAATCTTCTCATCTCCAACTCCCTTTCAGATAAAACCTTTCGGGGCAGGACATTTTTTTTCTAACTTTCATATTCTGGAGAATGGCATTCATCCTTGAGTCCCTCCCTTTTGTTTAAAGCGATAAATTGTATTAAGAAAATTCCCCATTATACATTCTACAGACTTTTCGATGATTAAATAGTTATTTATAATTCCTCATCTATCCATACCAACCACCGAATCCCACCACTACCATTCACAATTCCAGTCAATAGCAAATATATTGACATCTCGGCATTATCGCCTAACAAAATCTATCTAAAGTTAAGAAGAAATAAAACAAACAACAAACGCCCTTAAACAAACCGGCTACTGTGGGAAGGCAACCAATCAGCAAAAAGAAACAAGAAAGAAGCCAGAATGCAAACAGAGAACGTAACATGCAAAAATCCATGCTTATGCATATAAAGGGAATCATAGAAAAACCCGACAGAATCCCAAGCAAGCATCAAATCGGGCCAACTTTCAAGCACAGGGAACCTCAACACAAGTGCTCAAAAACTCAGAGGATTAAATAAAAATCAAGGAGCATTTTGAGGGGACTGTTCAAAATTTTACATATGCAGGGCAGAAAAATAGATAAATTTCAACTAGGATCAAGAAGCACAAGAAAAGTCGTCTCAGAATAAAGAAGTAAAGCTCTACTAACATTACTCCATCGATTACAGTAACGCCAGACAAGTAGCCACAGTGGACCACTACAGAACTCGCCTGATTATAATAACCTGATTATAAGTTCTAGAAATCGTAAAGAAGGGGCAGAGAGTAAGCAAGACGACGCGACGCTCGTAATATGCCAACATTTTTCAAATGTTTTCTAAAGATTTAAGAAAATCACAGTACACGGATGGTCGATCTTGTCATGATGATGTCAGGGCACGCCGTATTGGATTTCTTTGTAAACGTGGCTGCTTGAGTTTCTGCAGCATTAAATTGGACCAAATTCCTGTCGTCTCAAGTTCGAACTTTCTCCAGACCTTGATCAAGATTGTAATCTGCTCTTTTCTGCAGTGATAAGTCTCAGTCGGTGGTTTCGGTTTCGGTTTCGGTTAACAGGTCATAAATATATATGAGGAATATAGTTTGTGAAAGTATTGCGCCCTGAGCCACTTCAGCATTTATGGTTAATCTGTCTGAGATGCGTTCATCAATTGCAATGTGCAGAGATCGGTTCAAAAGTGTAGAAGCACTCGAGTATCTGCTTCCTCATGTTAGTGTTGTTTGCTAGTCAAAGAAGACGTTCCTTTCATCTAGCTCCAGCTTAGACACAAACTCAATCAAATTCATAAAATATTAAAATTTCGGTAAATTATACAAGTCGATTCAAAAGCTAGAACCAAAAAGTTAAATCGCTGGGTACTTCGTTGGAGCTCTGTATCTCCGTTAAGGGGTAATTTAGAGTTAAACTTTCTATGACAAACTATGGTAGGATTCCGATAGTATACTTTATACTTACCGGGCACCCTATATAAATATTGATGCTATGACTATAAAGTAAGGAGATTTAAATTTATATTGAAACTATGATATTTTATATGCAAATTGACTCAAAAATCTGGTCAGCTAAAATGATCCGTACCAATTAATTAAACAGTTCACTCGAATAACCCACAACTCGGCTTCTAAAATTGATCTTTAGTTCACAAGCATAGAAGAATTACATCACAAATTATAACGTACAAAATCTCACTCTTGCTAAATTATATCATCCAACGCAGATGCAATTTATTAAAATTATATCGAAAAAATATTTTTTCGAAATTTTAAATCAAAGGACCTAACGGGGTTCCAGCTTAAATTATTAGATATGACTAGGGGATGAAATTCAATATATATTTGCAAATAATTGAATAAATATTACAATTTATTCACTAAATAAACTCGTTCGAAAAATAAGTGTTATAACAGAAAAATATGGTAATAAATTATAGTGAAATATATATCAACTCTGGTTCATATTATATTCAACGATAATTTATAAATCAAGATTGGGGCAACTGTGGACAACCAAAGAACAGAG
>MU185621.1:36415-108200 GCA_016904865.1 Pissodes strobi | reverse complement strand
ATAAACTTTGCTCATTACAGGTTTAAGGGCTATAGGACTAACAAAGAAATTTCGTTGATATACTTAACTAGGTTATTGCACATCAGAGGTGAAGTTACAAATGTACTAAATCACTAATGAAATGTTTTCTATGAGTAAAAATATTTAATAAGTCTGATATAAATTCTTAATTATAAGACCAATAGATAATAAAACAATTTAATCAAAACCATGTTCATTCAACAACAAAAATGATATTCCAAAATTAAATTTTCTTGTTTTTCAGGTTTTCTAGTTATTTTTCAATGCAAACATTTGCTCTACATACTCTTAAATTGAAAAAATATATATTTAGGTACGCAATCTAGCTAATATTGTAACTATACGTAAAACTCGATTTGAATTTTTGAATGATTTTACTTCGTTTTGGTTTTAAACTACCTTCCAAATGAACAAATTAGATAGTTAAGAAATAACTAAGAATATCAAATTAGTTATACCTGGTGTTTATTTATTGTGTAGTAGAAATTTTGTTAGCTAGAAGAGATGGAAGAAAAATTAAATTTTTAAATTTTTTGGTTAGCAAAAATGAATATTTAAATATAATTTGAAGTATTGGTACTGTATACAGGTACAGGCGATTATGTTTGTATTTTTATTTCGTTTATATTTGGGCTGTTTTGAAATATGTTTGTTGTATTTATTTTAAGTATGTCTGACGATTCAAATGAGCACAATCCTGTTTTCTGGATATTCCCCTTTACAAGAACGGGGTTTATAAAATATTTTGCTTCGTACAAAATGGTTCATTAGTGAGCTCAACTCGGACTTGCAATAACTTACTTAAGTATAATACTGAAGAAAATAATTGCGTGCTATTATTTTTTTCTCGACAAATATGATAGATATCCAAAAACTTTAAAGAGTATTTGTACGTGTGAAGGAAATACTTAACCACAAATTATAATACACACCTTGCAAATTTACTCATGTTAGTAAAAAAATCGAAATAATCGATGCCCTCAATTTGATTTAGTGATCTAACCCGCAACTACAGTCAAAATACGAGCAGCATTACCTAGTAGGCATATCCCCAAAACTAAAGAGCATTCTAAATCTATATGGTAATTTACTAAAGCGATAGATTTATGATTCAGAATATAAAGCCAGCGCCTGGTGGCGATTATGATAAAGTGCAAGTATCATACCAAAGAAAATTATATTGATATTAATTTCCTCGGTTGCTCGTTTACCGAGCTAGTTTGATTACGAGCTCGCGGGCGGATAAGCAACATTGACGGTCTCGTATTCTTATTGACGCCGGCTTCATAGAGCCATCTTCCATTTAGGAGTTCTAAATTTAACATTGAATAATTCTTCTCTTTAAAGTTTTATTTTTTGCTGTACCCATACTTAAGAGCTATTAAAAAGAAAATTTACCTGCATTTTTAATATTGTTGGTAAAGTTTTGCTATAGCTCTAATTATTTCATCTTTCACTCTATTTTCATAAATTTTTTGGTAAATAATTTGTACCAATAAAATAAATTACTTTCTAGAGCTCCTATTTTCTTCTACGTTTGATTTATCACACAATAAATAAAAGCTTTGTAGCTCTAGAAGATTGGTTTTTACCAGCTTACCTTTGTTGGGATTGCGGTATTCTAACATTGCGTTTCTGTCAGCTTCTCAGAATAGTACTTTCAATGCTCAAATTCTCCAACCGTATTCGACAACGGGAATTAGTTCAATAATACGGTCTTATTATAAATTATCTGCCATTTTCAAGCCTTTGCGATTTATATTATAGCAACTCATTGTGAGTGTGATACATGTGAAATTCATTTACACAAATCAACCATATAGACACTTTCGTGAAAAGTACACTTTATATCCTTAGAATATTTAGCAGAATAGTCTTTAGTACTATTTAAAAAGTTAAAACAGAGAATTTGGAAACTGA
Organism: Pissodes strobi; assembly: GCA_016904865.1. Classification (NCBI taxonomy): domain Eukaryota; kingdom Metazoa; phylum Arthropoda; class Insecta; order Coleoptera; family Curculionidae; genus Pissodes; species Pissodes strobi. Next base: position 106,259 of record MU185621.1, on the reverse strand, counting down.
AGTATATTCGTGAATATTAAATGAATGTTTTTCAGTAAGATTCTCTTAAGCAAAAATTCAAATAATTTCCTTAAGAAAGTTAAAATTTGTATTATTTGGAATATGTTACTCGTGTGCAAAAGAGTGAATTAAAAAAATTAAAACACTACTAAATTCAACCAAAATTTAAAAAATCCCATTGCAATTTTAATTGGAAATATTGTTTACATCTAAAATGCTATAACAATGTCCGTTGTTCAAAAAACTTATCGAATTTACACTTTATCCGGTAATTAGAATGTGCATGTTTTTTTCGGTTGAGGTATACTTGAAAAATTTTGGTCACTATTTATATTAAGGTTTTTTAAGAGTTGCATTGTGTTTTATTTATGGCTAGTTTTGCCTATTTAATTTACGGAAGTATTTGGAGTTTTATCGACATGCTTGTTTAACTTTATTTGAATTTATGTGACTCATTTAACTACTGTATAGATTTAACTTGGAGATTATTGTAACTTAGAGCTTTGGCAGATTTGTCTTAGATTCGGCATTTCAACTTGGAAAGGAAGTACCCAGGCCCGCGCAAGTTATTGCATATGGACAGAATTTTGGAGGTTTAAAGACTCAATCCAGAGATGGTCTTTCCACAACGGGACCTGGCTGCCAGATTGCAGTTCGAATATATGTCAGGGCTGCCAGGAGGGCCTCCATAAATTAATGCTGAATGAATGGTATGAGACGAAGCCTACCGGACTTTGAATTTCAAAGTAAAGATTTGTTGACTATTGCAAATTAAGGCTCATCATCGCTCGCTCTCATTTTTTTATAGTTTTTTTTCTATGTTTACATACCATACCAAGGCGATAGTTATTTAATACTTTATATATTTTAGTATTTCACAGTATCATGGAGATGTGTATGTAAGCACAAAAACAATTTTGAAAATGTATGCCAATAATAGACTTTAAATTACAATCTAGTTTTGAAGAAGACTTTAAACTAATATTACATTAGCAATAGAAAATGTTACATTTTACTTATTCTAATTATACATGTTCAGATTTCATTTATTCCAATAATGCATTATCTCAAATTAACGTATTTATACTTGAATATGATTAATGATACGGTAGTCAATACACATTAATTGACAACCTATTTTGAATAAAAGTTCTATGTTATCACATTGAGATGACGAATTGCTGTATTTTGCTCATTATATTAGTATCTGATACAAGATGAGAGTTGGTAACATCAAATTGCAATTTGCGATTTTTCATTAACGTCCATAGTTTGTCCTATAGGCTGTACTGAAAAATCTGATTTTGGGCAAGAGTTTTATAATAATTGATGAGTTTAGCTCTTTTAAACGAAATTCATATTGTAGTCAAGAAACTTTAACTTAATATAGCTATAACCGAATATTAGGTAGGATTCCGATTTTTGATGCATTTTGTCCTATTAAACTAGTACCTGCTGATATCAGCTTGAGATTTGATGATCAAATTTCTTCAAATTGACGCAATTATTTTAAAAGGCATGTATGTTTAGTTATACTAACAATTTGCTTTTGATTAAAGGTTTCAAATATATTGATGGACTAAGTTCTTTCAAGCTAATATATCGTAGGGATGGTAATATTGTATCATACTTATTTCTAGTAGGTGATTGCAGGTGAAATTTGATACCATCATGAAAAACTAAGTTTTATTAATAATTTAAAAGGGGCGTCTTTAAAACAGGATATTTTAAAACGTTTTAGTTGATATGTCCCTGAGGATGTCAGGGCGCGTCGTAAACAAAACCCAAACTTTATCTCCTCGTTTTTTTTAAGTTTGTCTTTGCATTAAACTTTGAAGGAACAAAATAAAAGTTTGAATGTTATTTAAAGTTTCAGACAAGCCGGTAAACACAAAACTGCGCCGATAGATGTGAGGAACAACGATAGGTAAAATATTGACAGGCTAGGTAGAGTAGAAATAAAGGCTTAAAAGTTAAGCAAGTTCTGATGAAATTTCATATTGAGGTATGGTAAAGAGAAGTTTCCTTGAAGTTTTTCCATGAATAAAGTGGTTCATATTTAACAAATTAAAATTTAATAAGAACATAAAGAGATTTGGAACAAAATATGGAGCCAGGCAAGATGACGGTTGGTTTGGGTATTCGCTGACAATAAGAATCCCTATCGAAATTAAGGAAATATCGTTACGTTACTTACATTCTCGTTAATGATTAAAATTAAGTACAAATTTATGTTTAATCCGACATGCAGTGGAATTTAAACTCATAAACGCATTGAAGTTAGGGTAATCAATCAAATAATTCAAATACAAGCAACCAACATTTCAACATTTACAAAGATCTAGCTTTCATTCCTAGGCTATAAGCCGCAATTAAGTGTTCTAATTGTACTAAGAACCTTTTAATGTTAATGAGTTTTATACTGGCGAGTAAACATTTTATAGTTTAATTTAAAACTACTTAGTTTACATTACGCCGTGGCCTCGACGTATTTCTTTATTTTGAGAAATTAAATATTCCTCAGACATACCTCGTAATAGCGAGGCGCATTCCAGATGAGCTTTTTATTCCTGCAGGGCGTTTGGGAGCTAAGCGCTTGGATGTTTAAAATTATTAAATTATTTTTGTCATGCGGCTTTTTATTTTTATTAAATCGCGCTAATTTACGTGATGTAATAAATTTGCATTCCACACAAGTCAGTTTATGCAAATAATGATTAACTGGCAAGGTGTTAAGGTGCAATCGAAGTTAAAGGACGCAAATTCCAATCTCTGGCAAACGAAATGCAGCATTTTGTTGATGATCTTGTAAAATAAAACAATATCTTGCGAAGGTTATCAAAAGCTCTGATGTACATTCAGTGCCATCAGATATGAGTTGTAATAAAACCATAATAGTCCAGCCCTTTCGTCCATTATTTAGGGCAAAACAGGAAATCTAATAATATAACTTACATTAGGTCTATTAACTTTAGTAGATAAGCAAATGATAATAATATAGGATTCCCGAAATGGTATAATGTTTGCCTAAACGTACATAATGCTTAAATATTTTACTGCCTCTGTGGTTGTCTATGATATTCAATGTATTTCAAGACATTTTCGATTGCCGGGGGCTTAGCATTCTACTGCCGCATAATAACTTTCACGTAGTCTAATTTGGTGACTGGCTATTTTGGTGCCTTCAATTTCCTCATGATCCAACAATCATACTTAATTAGATTTTTTCCTTCAAAATTTCAGATCTATATTAATAAAAATGCAATCTACACTATCAGAAAGTTAAGTGGATAAGTTAAGCTTTATTATGGGTCCAGTTTGAGTAGACTTAGGCTTCTTCTAAATATCTACAATGACGCTGTGATCGATGGGTTTTAATGTACTAATTGATTGAGGGCAAGTGTTTTATTAAAGTATCAATTTAGTAATCTCAAACTGGATAATATATTTGTGAGATAAATTATTGCCTATGTCTCCACCTCAGTTTTATTAAGACGTTTTAAAATATGTGCGCTTTGACTCTGACTCCAGGGTGTAAATTGCGCCAGTGCTAGTTTCCAGACCCTAAAGGAGCTAACCTAACTGAACTGAAAAATGTTCTGCGTTTCGAGGAACTAATTGACCCCATTGTTAAGAACAAGTAATCTAAAAATAAAAATGGTTAGTAAATGCATAATAGTATTAGTAGTGCACTTTGCAAAGTTTCGAATTTCGCTTTGGTAAAGTGACGAAAATAATGTCATAAATTTTAATTATTACTGATTTGTTAGATAAGTGTGATATTGAGGGACCATTAGGTAAATAATTATGAGGTTTTCTGAGGTGCTGTATATCTATAATTCAGTATTAAATTTTAAGGAGGAATTCAGTGATTATTGCTTTAATACTTGTTTCATTTTTATGATCTTACCAGCTTAACTTGTTAGCATAGGTAACCAGGCGTTGCTAAAATACACAGAAACTGAAGATATTTATCTTTATTTAACAATATTAAAACTCTTTTCCTAATTTAAAGTTTTTTGGCAATGGTCCCTTTATTCTATGATTGTTGCCAAAGGCATGTTGACAAATGTGTGATTTGTAGATTGCATATTGTTAATGTGGGTTTGGTGCCCTTTTATATGTTATGTTAAGGGTCTAAAGGTTCCAAATATGTAAAATGTATTATATTCACATGAGTTATAAGACCTTATGTGAATATAGTAAATCATATTTTTTTATTTTCATTTACATGATGTGGTTTTGTCTTCCTTAGTTTCGGTCTAAAGGTGTTTTCTGTTTTCAATAGTACGAGTACTAAAATTGCTACCTACATGTTTTATGTTGTCTAATAAACCAGGAATATAAGGAATAAAGAGGTTTGTAATAGATCTATTTTGATTTTGTCTAATATTCGGCTGTTCAAATTTTATAATATATTTTTAAATAAAGTCGATGGGATAGTTTTTATTTATCTAAACATTATTTAGAAATAATCTTTCTACGTTGAGGTTTTGACTACAACAAATTATTTTCATTCGATCAATACTTTTTATGACCCTATTTTTGTCCATTATTGAGTGACTTCGTTAAATATTGGTTCGTCTGTATAGGTATTTTATATACTTTTTCGAAACTCTGTGAGACTTTTTTGATTGAAATGTTAAGGAATTAAAGTTGTTTTTAATTTATTTTTAGGTAGTGAATTGGAATATAGATTCTTATGTGGATATATGATTTAGAATAATTTAGATACATTTAAAAATGTTCATGTATTTAACGCAACTAACTGCAGGTTAGTATTGATAATAATTTTCAGCAAAATGTGATTCATTTCCATACAAAATGTTACGTAACAAAGGTGATAGTGGTGAATCGATAACCATGCCCTTGTTTTGTTTGTATTAGTTAATATTGTATTGAAAATATGTACTTGTTACTCAAGAAGTAAGTAATTCAAATACAGGGTCAACATTAAATTTTGTACGTTCCCCAAGATAAGTATCAACATAGAAAGATACAATATAACATAATATAGCAGCAAAACACCGAACTAAGGGCTGCAGCTGCTGATCAGGGCGCCCGCCGCACTGACAAATACTATTTTGCCCTGGCAGAAAATTTATACGGGATTAAACCCACTGATTGGCAATAGTGCAATAGGATGAAAATAAACCGGTGCCGGTGATTCTCCGAACTATCGAGTATAGTGTGTATTATTTATACTTTTTACATACCATCATAGAGACAACTCTGATACCATTGGTATAATACGCGAATTTCTAAATCGCCGTGCCGTTGACACGATTAAGCAAGTATTTAGTTTTTTGCCATCAGGTTTGGATATTATTTTCTATAAGAACATTTTTATTGTTAATTGTGTGTTCGCCAGGCGTTTGTGATGGCGGTAGTCTTTTTAAAATGGACATCAGAAAATTTTGACTAGCAAAACACGGCATTTGGACGATGATTATCCTACTGGTAACAATTAAGTATACCTATATGATAATGATGTCACAAGACCTATATATATGTTTCTTTCCTAAAAATAGTTGATATATAATAATTTGAGCTCCTACAATTGTCGCCCTGGACAATAATCAGCAATGCCCTCTTGCCAACGAAGACCTGGCTACGGCCCTGACTTCACTTCTATGTAGCATCGAAAGTACACAATCTAAATATATCTTTACGTCAAATAGCAAGCTATGTTAGATCACCAGCACACTTCATCGCTAAATATCAACTTAACATTCTTAATCCCCCTACAAATAACACAAACCCACATATAAGAAATTCACAATAATTTTTAGAAAACTGTAGCAAAATTATTTAAATCATAGCCAACCCCGGAAGTTTTTATGTTTTATGTCTTTTTACAAACGTGCCTTTTGAAAAAAAAATTAATAATTACTGTAAGAAATAAATTAGAAAATGAGACTAATGAGCGCACAAAACTATAATACTTGAATTACGTACTTTTGTCTAGCGACTACTTATTAACATTACAATAATAATTACCGACAAAGCACTGGTATAGCTCTGGGTGTAATATTTTTATGAAAACTTTCGAATTAAAAATTGCTCTTTTTTCAATGTATCCATATAACGAATTTGTTTTAACGGTTAACCCAGGGGCGGCTTCTCAATAAGTGCGCCCGTGCGCGCGCACTGCCTTCGAAAGTAAATGGAAAAATAAAATCTTCCCTACATACAATTTAACCCAAACTACTATAATTTGCGAATTTACATATTTTTGAATCTCCACTGGCCGCAGAATACATTATTTATAAGAGCGAAATCGAGGCACGACGGCGACGATCAAAACGCAGAGCGTCCAACGGCGGCCTCCGTCCGTAACCACAACTAGTTTAAATCTGCCGTGCAGCGTTGGGATTCTGACTCTAGTCAATTGTACTAGATGTCATGGGTAAATTGTACTAAATTGTACTAGATAATGTTGGTTAAATTGAAATTATAATATGATCAAATATTGTTAATATTTATGGGAGAATTTGATTCACTTATAGCTAAAAATTAACAACATTTCTTCAATAAAAAATATTAAAATATATTAAAAACAAAAGAGAAAGTATCCTTATAAAATTAAAAAGTAAAAGTAGAAATTCTATCTCTATAAACAAAAACGAAAAAATAAAAAAAAACTAATATAATGTAAAAATATACTATAGTCCGTCTAGAAAGTATCCGGAAAAAAGAAAGCAGAATTATAATTTTACAGTATATATTTTTATTATTTGAATTATAAAATAACAACAAACAATAATTCATTTCCTTTACTTATACAACCTCCATTTAACTCTAAACACTTAACTAACCACCACTTACGCGGTATTCCTAAAACTGGTCTATGTCTTATATCTGTACCAGTTTTTATCCTCTTAATTGTCTCATACACTGCACTTTTTCCGAGTTCAGTCAATTGCACTAGTTTTTTAACGTTTCGAACACCCTTTCTATACAAATATTCCACCCTTTTTCTTTTTTCTACTTGCGACATTATTTCACAAAACTCACGCCTGTTTACAATCAACAATATTTGATAGATACTGTTGTCATGCTATTTTATCCATAGCGTACTATCGGCACAACCTACTTGACGCATTACTTTTGTCTTAAAATGTTACGAAAAGAAAATATATTAAAATTAGAAGAAATGAAAAATTCCGGATACTTTCTAGACGGACTATATATAGGTATATATATCACGGTATAATTCTAACATAATTACATTAAAAAGTTAAGTCAACATCTTCTTCATCTGCTTGCTGCTTATTTATATTAAGTTTCAGTAAATTTTGTGAAGGCTTAAAATCAAAACATGTTTTGATTAAAGATTTCGTGTGTAGTAAAGCATCACAAGTATTTATTTGAAGCTTATTCCTATTTTTGGTTTTTATAATATTTAGTTCTGAAAATTTTCTTTCTGCAGCAGCAGATGAATGAGGCAGAGCAAACAACGCCTGTATAAAAGGAGTTAAATTTGGAAACATATGCTCGCCTAATGTATTTTTTATTTTAAACACCAGATCCCAAAATTCCTCAATAGGTTTTTCAGCATTTTTTATAAGGAATTCATTAGTTTTAATACTTCTCCATTCAGTGCTTAATTTCTCGACATCTAACGTTGGAAATAAAGACTTGAATCTTAGGTAAATTGAAATGATTGAGTCTGGAGATGCTGTTACCGCTTTAGGGTCGAGATTTTTAGTAAATTGCAACACAAGGTCGTCAAACTTAAACCGCTTTTTTATTTCTTTGCAGTTTGCATAACTCTACATAAAAATCTAAACAAGATAGTCTAAACTTATGGATTTCATTTTCTAAGAGAGACCCTTCAATCAAAATAATTTCACATTTTGCACCAACATAAATTTTATCAAGTTCTAGATAATTTTCTGGTCGGAAAGAAATATTTTCCAATTTACAACAACTAATATACTCCAAAATTTTTTAGAATTATTTTGTAAACACCTGAGACCCGGTCTAACAGTACGTGGGTTTTGTAACCTTCCCCCTGAAATTCCAAATTTATTTTGTTTACCAAATCCAAAACGTACGACAAAAATGAAAAATACAGTTTAAAAGTATTATTATTTAAAGCAGATATTATATGTTTAGCTTTCGCAACATTTTCTACAATGCTTTCATTGGTAAAAAATAATTGTAATGCTGACCACTGTTCTAGTATTCTATCAACTACCTGCTGCAAGCTCAGCCACCTAGTTTGTGCCGGTCTTAAGATCTTATGTGGCTGAGTTTCTGTAAATAATTGGTAGTCTTTAAATGATTCAATGCGCTTACTACTATGGGAGAAATATGCATATATATCTCTTGCTAGTTCTTCTATTGAGCTCGGTAGCTTACAACAAGCAGCACTGCTGCATAAATTTAATGAATGGCAAGAACACCCTAGTACGTATAAGGCTGGATTCAGTTGTATTAATTTCTGTTGCACTCCCGATTTACGACCCATCATAGTCGCAGCATTGTCTGCTGCGAACCCGATTAGATTTTGCCCAGGAATTTTATGCTCTTCAAAAAAATTTGCAATGGAATTGAAAATACCATTTGCAGTTGCATCTTCGATTTTAAGCAGAGCCAAGAAGCTATCACGAACATTATTAGCTAAGTTGTCATAATAATGTACAACCATTACCAAACTTTTAGATGTCGAGACATCTGTACTTTCATCAATAATTAAGGAGAATTTAGATTTCCTTAATTTTACATAAAAGAAATAAATTTTCGCGTCTCATAACGTCTTTACAAATTGCAGTTCCCTTTTTCCTATTCAATTTAACACTTTTAGCAATTGTCGAGTCCGGACATACTGATGTAATAAATTTTGGTAGATGATCCAAAACAGAAAAAGACAAATTATGTTCCGCTATGAACCCTACCATTTTCAACTCTGCTTCCCTTACCTGGATTGCAATTTTATTCGTCTTTTTTTCATTAAGGAACTCTTCAACTCGTGGAGTCTCTTCAGCGGACTTTGCTCTTTTCTTATGCATGGATGATTGCTAGTGCCTTTTTAAGTGGGTGATACTGCCTACAATTGTCTTGGAACAGAGCTGGCAAAACGCTTCAGTAGCTTTTTTAGGATTTCTGGTCAACCATGTACGAAATTTCTTTTCTTGGAGCCATGACTCTGAAAATGTTTGCTTGTAGTTTTTTTTTCTTTTTGGATACTTGCTCCTTAGTTGCGTTATCCGTATCGCTGGAATCTTGAGAACCTTGTATATCTCCAATGTTTGTCTCAGGTGAAGTGGACGGTCGAGGCTCCCTTATTAAATCTGACTCTGTTGCTTTACTAGTAGAAGCAATAACATTTTCTTGTGGATTGAACTTGGCTTTTCTTACCACGAATCTGATGGAAAATAAAATTCTTTGTAATTGTGATAGGAAAGGGTACGCTTATGAAGATAATAGTTACTTACAAACAAGTCAACTTCCTGATCTAAGTTAAAATTAGTTTCTGACCTGAGCTTGTTTGCGCTGATCTAGGGCGCAATCTGGGTCTTAGGATACATTCACGTCATTAATTTTTTTAAAATTAATTCTTACTTTTGGATCTGGAATAGGTACCCTTTGATTATTAATTTTTACAACCAATGTGATAAAGAATTTTAAAAGTGACTAATTTAATTTTAACTGTCAATCTTACCTCGGATGCCTAGCACTATATTTATTAGAAGTTAAGAAAAACAGCATAAAAAATCAATAAAAATAATTTGTAACAACTCCCTCCATTATTAGTACCTACGATTACACAACAAATAATGTAAATTATAACTTCAGCCCAAAATATTAAACGTCACAAATTCAAAAACGTATTTCGAGGCAACCTTCCAGCGGCAACTTTTTTAACTAAGAAATCCCAGTTAAAAATTCGCAAGGGGAAGGTAAAATTCTTACTTTTGTGCCAAATCCTCAGCCACACTCGGTGACTCAGTTAGTTTTCTTGAAATCAGATGAGGAAGTGAGCAGTTGCTGTTCGTAAGCAGCTACTATATCAGATGAAAAATAACGTACCTGTCCATTGTTTCGTTAGCTTCGAGGTTAGCTTCTTATTACAGTACAAATCAATAACGACAACGTTGTTTGGTTCTCACTTCGCGCTGCGCAACCGCGACTCAACTAATATCGGCCACTGACAACAAATTCAAAATTCTGATAGGCTCTCAGAGCAGTCAGAGCTGAATCCTATAAAAATACACGCATGGATCACGCATAATATATACTAATAATAGGTAATTCCCCGCAACGGTGGTATTTCCCCGGGTCGGCGGCGATTCCCCGGACCGGCGGTAATTCCCCGAGCCATCAGTGCTTCCCCGATACATTGGCTTCCCCGACCGAGTGATAAGTCTGTAAGTCGACCAGGGGGCGCTTTTAAAACGCGATACGCGGCGATGCCTCCAGTCTAAGTAAATAAAAGGGAACTCTCGTTCAAATAACGATAGCTGTAATCCGTAAATATAATTGCGAACGCATTGGAGTGCCAATAATAATTGTTCTGGATTTTTTTCCACGAGATGTTAAAATGTACTAGATTTCCCGATTTTGCAAAAAGATGTACTAACGTACTCTCGAAACAAAAATGTACTAGAAATAGTACGATTGTACTAGCATTCCCAACGCTGGCCGTGCGCTAGTGTTCGGCGCTCTTGTTAAATGCATTTTCGTCATGCAAAACGGTCGGGAATGTTCGTAAAATCACGAGAAGTCAAGGCTTATCCGTGCGCTATTTAGATCCGCACTTTGTAGCTTAATTTAGTGATAATTTGCAATTCTTGCGTATATAGTATGGTGTCACAAGCTGATTTTTTCAGGGATGAAAGTGCATGATAAGATAACCCTTATTCCGGAGGTAATACAAAATTAGACTCCACAAAAGGACACTATCATCAAAAATCGACATATTGGTACCATCGTATAGAGGAAAAAATACGTATTTTTTGGTCCAATGCACAATAAGGTCTTTGTAGGAAGTATTTTTTGATAATTATTCAAAAAAAATCATTTGCATTAGCCCATATGGCCGAAAAAAAATTTAAATGGAAATATCTCGGTTTCAACCGTGCAAAAATTTAATTAAAAAATAGTTATTTTTAAATATAACACTCAATTAACAAAAAGGGAAGACCTAAATGAAAAAAGAATATTCTTTATAAAAGTTTCGCTTATGTCTTGACAAGGTAATAGAGCGAATCCCATATTTTTTGCTTATAAACTAACAATGGTATAACAATAAATAAGGAGAGACGTCATGGGTTTACGCCCTAATTAAATATGTCCAGCCTCTTCGCCTTCAAGCTACGGCTGATGCAACAATTTATTATAGGTCCTGAAAAATTCAGCTTGTGTGGAAAAAGTGGGAGGTAAATCGTTTTTTAGAGCGAATATTACATACTACTATTATAAGTATTATTCTGTATTATACTCCAGTCGAGCCGTGAATTTATTTTTGTTTTGTTCGGTTCGTTGACGCTTGTTAATTAGCTGCATATAAACTCGTGAGTTTAGTGTACGTAATATTGTTTAGTGTTTTACATTTTTATTTATATATTATTATTCTACTGTCATGGCTAGTAATTCGGGTTCTGACAATTGCTGTGGGGGCATAAATTCAGTTGACAATATTATTAAAAATAACTTTTCTCTATTGGATCTGAATAAAAAGATTGAAATTGTGTACCAAGAAAAAGGATGGTCGGTCTTTCACCAGACATTTTAACCCCCGAAATCTTGTGGCGAATGGAATTTCACTTTAAAGCTAGGAAACGGCAAAGTCGAAGGGCTAACCATCGACAAAAAGATGTTCAATAACACTTTTTTGCCATCAAACCGACATATTTTTTAACGTTTTCGAACTTCTCCTGATTTTTTTTTGAACTTTATTGATTTGTAGTTACAATAAACTGTTTTAATGGTTTACTCTTCTGGAATCGATAAGTACCTACTTATTAATTTCTTTTAGTGCGCAACAATTACCATTCAAGAGGGCGCCGAATTCATTTTTTAAACGATTTTAACGAGTTTTGGGTAAAAAATGGGCGTGGCACCCCCAAAACTTTCCGCCTTCGCCGGGTAAGCCTCCGGCGGCGCCTGCAGCGGGCATCCCCCTATGCGTACGAAAAAACCTATATAAATTGCGCACTACCTCTTTAAAACCTCACGAGCCGCCACTGGGTTAACCTAGTAAAATAATGCTTAATTACAGTAGTGATTAGCAATGACTATATCCTATTAATTTTACTCAAAAATATGTAGAATTTGAAAACCCTAATATTAGATACAATCAGAATAGACCTGTTACAAAACTCTTTAACCTTCATATTCCTGAGATGAAACGAATAGGTAACAAACTTAACATTCATTCTATTTTCAAAAGAGAAAACACTCTTTAAATTAAATAAGATTTAAACTAACATAAACAGTATCACACAATGTAAATGAAAATCCAAAACACGTAATCCTATGTGAATGTAATATATTTATTCTCCTCTTATATTAGTAAACTCAATAAGTAAAACCATTTTTATGCACAGCTATGCGTAAAGAATATTAACGCACAGTCGTGCATTATAATGCCAAAGTATATGTAAACTAGTAAGTTCACTCAGCGGTAAATCCTTTGATGTAATTGTGCCACATTCTTTTATATCAAGTGACAACTGGAGATGACCGATGCGCTGCGTAAGTGTCCGATTGATTCGCGTGGCTTTCTCTAGTCAGAGATGTATTCAGGAGATTGTATGGACTCGTACCGAAAGACCTACTGAATGCCGGCCGGTGAAAAATCAAGTGAAACTGAGCAAAGTTGTAAAAATATTTTCATAGAAGGAAATTGAAAAAAAAATTGCTATACGGGGTGTAATTTTTAGGTGATACCACTGTTGCTATCTCAGAATCTAACAAGAATTTAACAACACTGCAAATCGATCTTGAAAAGGCATCAATAATGGCAACTTTCTAATTTAATCAACTTTGTAGCTTTGACCGTTTCAAAGATAGCAATAATAGTGGATTACCTAAAATATATTTAAAAATATATATAATAATATAATAGTTCGGAACCTCATTTTTACTACACTTCTTTGGTTTCATGAAAGTGATCGTTGTGACATGGTTTATGTTTTCGTCTCGCGTTACGGCTTTTTTGTATCGTTGATTGGACGACTAACCAAAACTAACCAAATCTATCAAAATTGGTTGTACCGTATCGGCACCGGCACCGGTTCAAATGACTACAATAAGCTGAGACTAAGTGAAACTAACCAAAACTTGATTCGACGATTAACCAAAGCTAACAAAATCTATTAAAATTGATTATAACGTATCGTAACGGGTTCAAATTACTAAAATAGGTTGATACTAACTGAAACCAACCGAAAGTTGATTGGAGGACTAACCCAAACCTATTCAAATTAATTATAACGTATCGGAACAGATTCAAATAATTAAAATAAGTTGAGACTAAATGAAACTAACCCAAAGTTGTTGACGACTAACCCAAACTAACAAAATCCATTAAAATTGATTTGAATGTATTCTGAAAAGCTTGAAATGACTAAAATAAGTTGAGAATAAGTGTAGCTAACCGAGAGTTGATTGAACTACTAACCCAAACTAACCAAATCTATCAAAATTGATTATAAGGTATCGGATGACTAAAAGAATTTAAGACTAAGTGAAACTAACCCAAAATTTATTGGAAAACTAACTTAAACTAACGTATCGTAACGGGTTCAAATTACTAAAATAAGTTGATACTAACTGAAACTAACCGAAAGTTGATTGGAATACTAACCCAAACTAACCAAACCTATTCAAATTGATTATAACGTATCGGAACAGATTCAAATAATTAAAATAAAATGAGACTAAATGAAACTAACCCAAAGTTGTTGACGAATAACCCAAACTAACCAAATCTACTAAAATTGATTTTAATGTATTCTGAAAAGCTTGAAATGACTGAAATAAATTGAGAATAAGTGTAGCAAACCGAGAGTTGATTGTACTACTAACCCAAACTAACCAAATCTATCAAAATTGATTATAACGTATCGGATGACTAAAAGAATTTAAGACTAAGTGAAACTAACCGAAAGTTTATTGGAAAACTAACTTAAACTAACCAAATCTATTAAAATTGATTATAATGTATCGGAACCGCTTTAAATGACTAAAATAAGTTAAGAATAAGTGAACTAACGGAAAGTTGGTTCGACCACTAGCCCAAACTAACCAAATCTACTAAAACTGATTATAACGTGTTGGAACCGGTTCAAATGACTAAGGTATAAGTTAAAACTAAGTGAAACTAACGGTAACTTGATTCGACAATTAACCAAAACTAACAAAATCTAATAAAATTGATTATAACGTATCGTAACGGGTTCAAATGACTAAAATAAGTTGATACTAATTGAAACTAACCCAAAATAGATTGGAGGACTAATCCAAGCTAACCAAATCTATTAAAATTATTTATAACGTATCGGAACCGCATTAAATATCTAAAATAAGTTGGGAATAAGTGAAACTAAACGAAAGTTGAATCGACAACTAACCCAAACTAACCAACTCTATTAAAGTTGATTATAACGCATCGGAATCGGTTCAACTGATTGAAATAGTTAAGACTAAGTGAAACAAACCAAAAGTTAAATCGAGGACTAACCTAAACTAACCAAATCTATTAAAATTGATTATAATGTATCGGAAACGCGTTAAATGACTCAAATAATTTGAGAATAAGTGAAACTAACCGAAAGTTGGATCGACGACTAACCCAAACTAACCAAATCTATTAATATTGATTATAACATATTAGAACCGCTTTAAATGATTGAAATAAGTTGAGAAAAAGTGAAACTATCTGAAAGTTGAATCGACGACTAGACCAAAGTAACCAAATCTACTAAAATTGATTATAAAGTATCTGAACCGGTTCTAATGACTAAAATAAGTTGAAACTAAGTGAAACTAACCAAAAGTTGATTGAACGACTAACCGGATTAGGTTGGTTAGTTCGGGTTAATCGTCGATTCAACTTTTGGTTAGTTTCACTTAGTCTCAACATATTTCAAATATTTGAACCGGTTATAAGACGTTATAATCAATTTTAATAGATGCTATTAGTTGGGTTAGTCACCAAATCAACTTTGGGTTAGTTTCTCTTAGCCTTAACTTATTTTAGATATTTGAACCAGTTCCGATACGTTATAATGATTTTATTACATTTGGTTAGTTTGGGTTAGTCGTCGATTGAACTTTCGGCTAGTTTCACATAGTCTCAACTTATTTTAATCATTTGAACCGGTTCCGTTACGTTATATTCAATTTTAATAGATTTGGTTAGTTTGGGTTAGTAGTCCAATCAACTTTCGGTTAACTTCACTTATTCTCAACTTATTTTAGCCATTTGAAGCAGTTCCGATACGTTATAATCAATTTTAATAGATTTGGTTAGTTTGGGTTAGTGTTCAATTAACTTTCGGTTAGTTTCACTTATTCTCAACTTATTTTAGCCATTTGAAACGGTTACAATACCGACGTCATTATCGATTCTAATAGATGTGGTTAGTTTGGGTTAGTCGTCGATTCAACTTTCGCTTACTTTCACTTATTCTCAACTTATTTTAGTCATTTAAAGCGGTTCCGATACGTTATAATCAATTTCAATAGATTTGGTTAGTTTGAGTTAATCGTCGATTCAACTTTTGATTAGTTTCACTTTGTCTCAGCTTATTTTAATCACTTGAATCGGTTTTGATACGTTATAATCAATTTCAATGGATTTGGTTAATTTGGGTTAGTCATCCAAACAACTTTCGTCTAGTTTCATTTAGTCTCAACTTATTTTAGTTATTTGAACCGGTTCCGATACCTTATAATCAATTTTAATAAATTTAGTTAGTTTGGGTTAGTCGTCGAATTAACTTTGGATTAGTTTGGGTTAGTCGTCCAAACAACTTTCGGCTAGTTTCACTTAGTCTCAACTTATTTTAGTTATTTGAACCGGTTCCGAGACGTTATAATCAATTTTAATAGATTTGGTTAGATTGGGTTAGTCGTCCAATCAACGTTCGGTTAGTTTCACTTAGTTTCAACTTATTTTAGTCATCTGAATCGATTTCGATACATTATAATCAATTTTAATAGATTTGGATCGTTTGGGTTAGTCGTCGATTCAACTGTCGGTTGGTGTCAGTTATTCTCAACTTATGCTAGTCATATAAAGCGGTTCCGATACGTTATAATGATTTTATTACATTTGGTTAGTTTGGGTTAGTCGTCGATTGAACTCTCGGCTAGTTTCGCATAGTCTCAACTTATTTTAATCATTTGAACCGGTTCCGTTACGTTATATTCAATTTTAATAGATTTGGTTAGTTTGGGTTAGTAGTCCAATCAACTTTCGGTTAGCTTCACTTATTCTCAACTTATTTTAGCCATTTGAAGCAGTTCCGATACGTTATAATCAATTTTAATAGATTTGGTTAGTTTGGGTTAGTGTTCAATTAACTTTCGGTTAGTTTCACTTATTCTCAACTTATTTTAGCTATTGAGTTTGTCGTCGTATCAACTTTGGGTTAGTTTCACAGTGCCAAAAGATATTTAATATTTACAAGGCATTCCGTTATCGTTATATAATATGTACTTATAAAAAAATCTGACACCTAGACGATTTTTCCGGTCTCGACCTTCATCTAATTTTATTAACATATCTATTCACTAATCCGACTATAGATTTCTCCTATTTGCCTTTGTATTTTTCATTGCTTCGTATATTGCACCGAAGTCCGAATAAAATATTAAAATAGAAATAAAATTAAGGATTTCCACAAATCCGACTCTGTTCTGAACACTCTGCCTACACACGAACGACTGATTAAACTAAAACGCTCTACATGCTGCCAACAATCTGCGGATTTTCGGCGGCTGGCACAAAATATTTGGGGGAGTGGAGCTACTAGTTTACATATACTTTGATAATGCATCGTGTGTCAATCAAATTTGCATTAAACCGCTCAAATCGCGAGATTCCTCTTCATCGTGTTACCCGTGTCACAGCTTTATAAGCTGTGCCTGGCTTTGATTTTTAGGCAATTTTTATTGTTTGTATTGTTATGTGACAGCAACATTATTGGAGATTTGACGTTCAAATCGGTAATAATTATTAGTATTCGTTGACAGTGATGTTCATAAATTATCAATATTTAAAAATATGAGTGACTCCGATATTGAAATTAGCGCAACGCCACCAGAAATTGTTCCTCAAGCTGCTTCAGCAATAAATAATATTCTACCAGAAAAATCACAGGACAGATATGAAAAGGTTTATCAGAAATTTATTGTATGGAGTATGGATAGCCACGTGAGTACCCACTTGGAAAATATTTTACTTGCATATTTTAATAACTTGACAAATACATTTACCCCTGTTTGCTTTCGGCGATATATTCAATATTACGAGCAACATTAAATATTAGGCACCATATTAACATTGAAAATTATGGTACATTAAGAGCTTATTTGAAGGTATTGACAGTCCGATGCCACGGTTACAAGAGCAAACAATCAAACATTTTAATAGTGGAAGAAATTAAAAATTTTTTGGGTCAAGCTCCGAATCGGAAATTTCTGTTTAGTACTAAAATGATTGTGGAGGTACGAAAGTGGACATTTTATCAAATATTTATATTCCGGCTATTTTAAATGACACAGTGAATTTTTAGATTATAATATGGAGCTACCATTACCGTTCTGGGAGATTTAAATGCCCATAACGCCCAATGACTCAAACGTCACAACAACACCGACAACGAAGTTCGAGAAGCTGAAGCATTTGCCATCATCTGCGGGCTTACTCAACTTGAAGGCGAACCAACTCAGATCTCAGAGAGTGGCGAATTTGCCGCACTCTTGGATCTTTCACTAACAACAAATCCTGACAAGTACACAATTACAGTTGGTTCGCCATTAGGTACATCCAACCACAAACTTATTACAATGGTTTGCGAACTGCCACTCCTACAGAAGGATCCACCATTGCCTCATAAGATTTGGCATTACAATTATGCGGGAGGGAGGATCTAAGAGAGTTCTACCTAGATTTTCCTTGGCTCAGCGTCCTGACCACCCATCATTCTGTTGCGAAGAGATTAGGCAAGCAATCTCCGCAGGAACGGAAGCATATATCCCAAATCCCATCAACTTATCGTCAAAAGAAAAGTCCTGGTTCGACAGACGATACGAAAGAGCCGTAGGAAGGGAAAAACAAGCCAAAAGTATTGGCAGCAAAATCAGACCGCGGAAAGTCGCAATTATTTTACCGAAGCGACAAAGACAATCAAAGAAATCAAAGAACCAGAAATAAATTTTTGCAATGCCCCAGTGGCTGCAGAAATTTCTGGTCTCTAGTTAAGGAGGTAAGCACAAAATCGTCTCTTCAATTTTTAATCTGAGCGCGGCGTCACGGCTACTACACAGAAAAAGCAAACATGCTTGCCGAAATGTTTTCATCGCACTCTACTTTTAACGTCCCCCACGGCAAGGCTCTTCCCACTATATCCAAGATCAACACTATCACGGCAGAAGCTAAGCTTAACCACCGTAACATTCGTAAAATACTAAGAAAGCTAGAATATCTACCTGCCATCTTGTTAAAAAACTGCGCCAACGAACTAACACCCATTTTTTCCTCCCTTACCGAAAAGGGATTTACACGCCTTCTTGGAAAGTTGCACGAGTGCTACTTGATCCAAAAAGGCAAGGAAACCATTCCCTGAAAGTATCACCCAACTTGCTTCCAATAATCTCCAAAATCATGGATCGTGATCAGTCAGCAACTAATCAAGTACCTCGAGACTAACGGAATATCGACAGGAGATATATTGACCTATGTCACTCTCACATGGAGTATGGCAATTGAAAACTTCGGAGAACCTTGAGCGATTGCGTTGGATATTTAGAAGGCGCTTAGCATGACGGATTGCTTAACAAACTGCAGTCCTTCGAACTGCCAGCGACTCTCCACAGCTGGCTTGCCGGTTTCCTTAACATCGATCTCTGCACGTTGTAGTTGATAAACACATCTCAGACACATTCGCCATCAGTGCCTCAGGGCGCAATACTTTCACCAACTCTGTTCTTCATCTATATTAATGACCTGCTGCCGAAACCAATAATCTTGTTTACTATTTTGCATATGTCAGTACCCTTTTCTACTAACTTAGAAAAGAAAAATCTTTACCAGCCACTGAGACTTATCTTCGCAGATAGGAGCAGATTACAATAATTAATCAAGGTCTGGAGAAAGTTAGAACCTGGGGCAACATGAATTTAGACCAGATCAATGCAGCAAAAGCCCAAGCGGCCACGATTACCAAGAAAGCCAATACTACGGGCCCTGACCTCATTATGGCAGGATCGACCATTCCTTCATCCTCGTCAATCACACTACTAGGTGTCTCGATCAACAGGAATATGTCCTGGCATGACCACGCTGCTAACATCGCAAAATCAGCCTCGCAGAAGCTTGGTGCGCTATTTCGCAACAAAAAACTATATAGCTGCAGTAGCTGCTCTTGCTCTACAAAATGCAAGCAAGACCATGCTCACACATCTGGGGTGCCGCATTTAAATATACCCTTAAGGCTGCTGGATTCCATTCAAAAGGGAGCTGTGCATCTCGTCGGGCACCCGGAGTTGACCCGGGATCTGGATAGTCTGGAACACCACAGACATGTGGCCGAGGTATCCCTGTTTTACATATATTTTCACTGCAGATGTCCGGCTCCTAGCAACGCCTGTCATACAGTCGCGATAGATGGCAAGAGCGCACCCGTTCGTTGTTCAACTGGAATCAACTAGAACTTCGCTTAATAAGCACTCCTTTGTCTGCCGCACTGCATCACTTTGGAACTAATTCCCAGGATATCTGTTTCTCCCTAATTACAACCTGCAACATATATTCAAGAACCGTGTGAATCTACATCTTCGCACACACACCGCTCGTCGAGTCACAGATTACCTAGAACAGATGTGAAAGCTACCGAAGTTTTCCGTCTTCTTAAGGAGGCTGGCTTCAACTTACACAGTCAGGCGCTCTATGTGTGCTCGAGCTAAATCAACGTGCCGCGACCGCTTTAGTCTAGTTCCTGCCTATATGTTTCTGCGGTGCTAAGCATCCTAGACAATAAATACTACATATTTCGATAATTTTCTTCCTGGTTTTGTTCGTTATTTTCAAGACTATTTAAAGAACTATTTTGGGAGTACTAGACAATAAAGTAGGAATTGTGTAAACCCTACTCAGAGCATATAGGAAACTTTTTTGCCTAAACTTTTTGCATTCAGATCATATGAACTGTGAGGACGATTAGACGTTCTCCTATCCCAACTACGAGATAAGTCCGATTTCAGATGAAGGTTACAAATATACTCCAATTTTAGAAGTAGCTATTAGTCTGCCAGGTTATGATTATCGACGTGAAAATATAACAAAATGCTTTTACACATGTACGATGATATCTTCAAAAAGGGTTTAGAAAATCATGAATGCAAGTTTCCAATACAGTAGAAACTTTAGACAAGTAATTCTTATCACATTTGAAAGCATACGACTCTAAAAACAATTAATTTAGAAAAACTAAGTCACCCAACGGAGGCTTCATATATCTTGTTTTTAAACTAGATTAATATTTGTAAGTGATAAAATATTTATAGAGATAAAAACGTTACCAAAATTTATTTAAAAAAAATTAAGGGTATACCTTTCAAACATCCATGTTCGAGATTATCCTTATTTTATGTAATTAAATTATTTATTAGCTTAAGACTATTTTACATAATAAAATATGCAATAGAGACCTTAAAAGTTGTAAAAATGAAAAAACCCTTAGGAAAATTAATATTTTATCCCATCTATAATTTTTCTGGTGAATAAAATATTATATGGCTAAAAGTGTCTTTCATTTTCACAACCTTCAATGTATAAGCTGAAAAAAATCTCACCTATTTTATTTTGAACAAATGATTAGAAAAAGTGATTATCGCAGTCGCCATTAATGTAAAAGATGCAGATATGTTTATTAGACATTTAAATCTCAACATATACGTTATCCACATGCTTTAATAGACTCTAAAATAAGCAATCTATTTTCGTAGTCATATTTAGAATTGTTTTAAGCAAATCAAAACCGATGAGGCAAAACATCTCCACACATTTTACGGCCGGTTAAACTATGTAGCTGGTGCCACAAACTTTCAACCCTACGCCCGAATCTCGAACGGGAAGTCGCAAGCGGCCAAGGTCACGAAAACGCAATATAGGAAAAACTTTAAAGGATTTGCATCTGTTCTAAGTAATCCGTGGTGGAGGGTAATAGGATCTCTCTTTAGTGTGTGTGCCACAGCCAAAAACATCGTTTGATGGATGGATCGAAAACTGTAGATCAATCTTCTTGTTATCTGGGGAACCATGCATTGAAAACTTTAGATCACCATTCTTGTCCTCTGATGTATAAAGAAATAAATAGTTTTGAAACTTATAATGTATTAAACATATCAAACGATATCTTTAGTGATGATGTTCATTTAATACCTTGCAGGCAAAAAAGTCCCGCACTATAAACTTCTTCGATTTCCTGCGATAAATTGCGTACTATAACTTTCAAAACAAGTAAATAATATATCGTTTTTAGTAAAGAAGCAATTTAACACAAAAAACATAAAAACCAAAAAATAAAAACTTTAGGATAAATAACTGGAAATCCGCACTGACTAGGGAAAAACTAGTAAGATTTTTTTCATCTACGCTATCGGCATTAAAATATGTGAGACTACTAAAAATGCTTAATTTTCGTGGAATATTGACGCCCAATTAACTGACAAAAGTTATAAATAAAGTTGAATGTGGCATTATTAATTTGGATGATGAATATGGCCCAGGAACTCATTGGACAGCATTATATGAATCACGATAAGCCATTCATTTATTTTAATAGTTTTATGTCCGGTTTCTGAAGTACCAGATATAGTGTATAAAGTTATGAAGCCTATAATTACTATGGTTACAATAATTGTACTAACAATCGTTGTCATAGAAAATATTTGAAGAATATAGTTATCCGTAGGGCATTAGAGGTTTTATGCCCGGATTCTGAAGTACCATATATCTAGTGTTTAAAGTTATGAAGCCTCTAATTACTATGGTCATAAGAAATATTTAAAGGATAAAGTTATCCATACTTTAAGAAACTTGGCATAAGACCGCCTGCAGAATGAGTATCATATTTCCTTAGCGATAGTATCAAGACGTTACCAATTCTGGAGGAAACTGAATTAAAGTAAGCTATCTTTTCGCCAATTATGGCATGTTTAGATATTTTCTAAGATCACGATAGCATTGTAATGGAGTTTCAGTTCTATTTTCGATATACTATTTTAGGGCCGGATTAAGGATCCAAGATGCTCTAGACATGTCGGTCCTCGGCGCGCCCTCTCTTGTTTATGTTTTTGATAGTTTACTTTTCCTACACTTATAAAAATCGTCTCTTAATAAAAAGCAAATCCATTAATTAGGTTACAAAAGTCTAATGTTTTGACCAGTCCCGATTCAATGACCAAAATAGATAGGTCTGTTACCTTTTGTTGACTTAAAATACTTCACATATGGTTTTACCCTCTATTTAGTATTTTTTACGCTGTTGCTTGGTTGGATTTTTCTTTCGACGATTTATGAAAATACTATTGTTTTGTGATATCGTTCTCATGACTGCATACTACATGTTATAAAATTATAACTCTCTACTGCTTGTTATCCAGTTAAAACTACTGCTACATTTTGTTTTGAAGTTGGTCGCGTTATTGTTATTCAATTTAAAGATAATAACTCGGCAGATGGCGCTGGGCGACAAATTGCTATTAAATTAAGAATTACAATCAAGTATCGAATAAGTAAATAATTACCTGTCGTAGTCTACGCTACCTGCACACAGTTATCACACAAGTTATAGATTCTCCAATTGAAACTAAATAACAACAGGAATTGAGGCCAATACTTTTATTTTGGGGTAAAATAAAGCAAGCTCCTCTAGCCTTATAAGAGGATTCCCTATGTTGAGAGAACCCAGCTACCCGTTAGTGAAATTTCCAAATGACCGAATTTACTGTTTAACTAGACACATCCTCCTGTCGACTTGACAGTCTAATTTTGGAATTTTAAGAGGTGTCAAGAAAAAGGAATTAAAATTTAGAAAGTTGACTACCCGTATCGCCCTGCCCGAAACCTGCTACCTAGACGGTGATAAAACTACCGGACTTTACCACATTAACTTATCTAAGTTAATTCAACTTAGTTAGAATAGCCTTTTCGTAAGCCCGAGTTGCAAGTTCCTAACAGAAACCAAATTTCTCAAAGTGTTATGTTACGTTTTGATATAAATGCCAGAAAAAGAAAAATAGAATAGATAAACATCCTCGGTTATAAAATGCACTAGCAATTATTTAAAAATTTAGTACCCGAGAGAATAAAGTAATTGAACTATGTCGGCGTAGCTACACTTTACAAAAGGTACTATATCAACTCTAGTGATTGAGATAATTGTTAATAAATACTATAGTAAATATTAAAGCTGTTAAAAATACTGTTTGAGTTGCCAAATTTTGATTAAATTAAAAGTCTTTACGGCGATGCTAAAATTCTGTCTAATAACTAACAGATAAACATTATTGTCAACTAAAAGAAAAACACTTATCTGTATACGGGACCTCCTGTAAACCAGAGAGAAGTTTTCCTTTTCCTTCTTCGTATTATTTAGGGGAGAAAACGTCCCCGGACGTGTCTCGGTCAATTAACCAGTTAAAATTTTACCATAAATTGACAATCATCATTCACTGCTGTCATCCAAAACTAATGAGTAACCTAATTTTAACTGGTTCCAAAATAAAGTTCTTAACAACCCTACGGAAATTAATCCATAAAAGCAAACTAACATGAAAATAACGGGAATGCCAAACTCGACCCCCGAAATCTAATTGAAATTCTACATTCACAATAACTTAAGACAACTTACCCATAACTGGGGTCCACCAAAACTTTCCTGGATATCTTAAAGGAAAACTGGGATTATCGCCATAATGGCTGTTGGTAGAATTTAAACCTTCTGTAGTACAACCTCCCTCTCCCGAAAGTCTAAACCAGCTTTCAACCTATATCATCTCAGATTTGCAACACTTCTCGGGAACTAATTCTTCTCACTCCAGGGAATCTTCTTTGGCTAATGACGAAAACAATAGATTAACTGAATCAACAACAACTGATTTTTCTGTTTTCCCTCATCATTCTAGATTAATAAATAGAAAAATCTGTAATCACGTCAAATTCGATCAACTGTCATTCAACAAAATACCCTAAATGACAATTTGAGTACTGCTGTCAGGAAACTAGTCAGGTTCGGCCTTATCGAAAAAAAAAAACAATAGAGATGATTTTCCAAACCATATTCCTTCCTAAAATGTCTTTTATAAATAAAAGAATTTTCACCCGTAACAACTTCTAATAAAATTTAAAAATATAAATATTCTATCTATATAAATGTGATAATAGCGTAAAATTATTCCTCAAGTCCCAACTGCCAGCTCTTTTGTGAGGGTTGAGCGGCGGCTAGCTGTGTGCGGCGTTTTTTGATTGAAAAAAACATTTTTTTTTTATAAAAGTAAAGTGGGCGCGCGGCGGCGGCGGCCGCGCTCAGTGTCACTGTTGGCTTCCTTTGCGGCGATATGATTGATTCGAAAGGATATGCCAATTTTTGTTTTTAAACTAGAAGCACTAAAGTTTTTTGGCGTCGGAACTCGGAACGCCACTCCGCCAAATATTTCTACTGTATTTTTTGCATCAATTGACAACCACATAGACATAGCAAAAATTATATGGCAAAATCAAAATTTTATCAGGTTAATAAGGTGAGGCGATGCCCGCCATAAAAATAGGAACTAAGAATGCTTTAATTTGTCATAATTTGTATTTTTTTTATTAAGTAAACCTTTTCGTTAAATAAATAGTGTATCATTATACTGAACATACTCGTAGATAAATTAAACTTATGATATTTAACTTAGAAATTGGGACATTGGGATTTTTTAGGGTATAGGGTGTCGCTCCAGACCGCCGCCGGTCCCGCGTCGCCCCCCCTGCCTGGGCGCCCCTAGGCTATAGCCTAGTTTTAGCCTAGTGGGTAATACGGCCCTGTATTATTTGCGATGCGCTTCATCCCTTGATTTTATCAGTAATTTTATATTATCGGTGATCCAAGGGATATATGGTTTATCTATTACCTTTTTCGCATTAGAGGAGCGTGCTTATTAAGTAAGTGTAAAATATTATTAGAAAAAATTTTAACTTTTCGTCTACATTTTTTGCATAAAATATGGCATTCCATGGCACCTGGAGATCATCATAAGTATTCTACGAATTTTTGTTGACTTCTTTTTTCATCACGTTAAATAAGGTGTATACCAAACAATGGTCGGATCAGAAACCTTTATGGTGCAACATATTTGGCTCCCAATTATCTGTATTTAAAATGGTTGATATTTATAAATTCTATTCTTAAGATTAGTAATGGATTAATTAACCAAATACGTAAGTATTAAATAAATAAAAAATATATTAATTCACTATGTGTATTTAGAAAAAATTCAAAATAAATTGTTAACCGCATGGGTGGGGCTCATCGAAAACGAAACAGAGGCATTTACCGGCAGCTCAGTTCTTTTTTGAGAAAACGCTCATACCCGTCGATTTTGTTTCGTGAGGGACACAAAATTGGAAAAAATCACGTTTACACGTGCAGCCCCTTCAGCGGGCGTGGCACCACCCCTAAAATCTTAAATGGAACACCCTGTATATTATTACATATTTGGATTTTGTGGACAATTCTAGACATATTTCATGAATAATGTCCTATACCTATCTCCAACTGTTTTTGAAATATTGGCAGTTGAAAGTCGACTATTTACCAAGTTTTACAGCCTGTGAAATTTAAACGGCTAAAGATTGAGCAAATTGGTTTTTGATGAGCTATCGTTTGACACTAATTTTTTATTTAATCAGAGGTTAAGAAATTCCGCTTAAATTTAATCTCTGGTAAAATCTAAAATTAGTGTCAAACGATAGCTTAGGAAAAACCAAGTTAGAAAAGTGCAAACCATTTTGCTCTCTTTAGCTGTTTAGATTTCACAGGCTTTCAAACTTGGTAAATAGTTGATTTTCAACTGTTAATATTTCAAAAACAGTTGGAGATAGGTATAGGACATTATTCTTGAAATATGTCTAGAATTGTATGCAATAATATACAGTGTGTTACATTTAAGATTTTATGGGTGGTGCTACCCCCGCCCAGGGGGCTGCCCGTGCAAACGTGTTTTTTTTTCAATTTTGTGTCTCCCACGAAAACAAAATCGACGGGTCTGAGCGCTTTTTCAAAAAAGAACTGGGCTGCCAGTAAATGTCTCTATTTCGTTTTCGATGCGCCAACCTGTATATCACAAACCAGTAAACGGAAACACAACATGAGTGATATTTTGAAAACTTTTTAATATTCTCTAAATTTATAAAATATATTATTACAAATTTTGCATTGTCCCAATCTTTGGAATTATTTTGTAATTAAAGAGAGCCTTAAGTCATCAAGAAACTGACTAGGGCATTACTATAACAATTAGACCTTAAAATTATAGAGTACTCCTAATAACTGAGGTATGATGTATTAATAAATTTAGGTTAATGACGAAATCTAAAACACGATTTTTTCACCCGTTTTGTGTTTTAATAATCAGCTTCTCTAAGCAATATTAACGTTTAATTCCATGCGTTTTGTTTCAGGTTAGTGGAAATTTGCAGCATAACACACTAAGTATATTTGGTAAGTTTTTAGAATGTTTCCATATTCAAGTATTGACACATAGAAAATAAAAATAATTAGCGCCGTCTTTCTTATTAGTTTGGTCAAAAGGAACTACGCACTTTAATGACTCATGACTCTTAATTTATTCCAAGTAGGTTGATAAGCAGCTAATATCGTTCTAATATGGAAAGAGATGAAATCTTTAAATTTTGTCAAAATATCTTTCGCTTACATAGCGATGTCGTAAGGAATATTTATAGTAACTTAAGCTTATTTCCATATACAAGTAATATTCCCATCCGGCTAGTCAAATCCTAGTCGTGCTCTCCAGCACTGCTACAATATCTTACTTTGGACAGCTCAGCTTTATGATGATTTTATAAGACATAATGTCATCATTTTCGGCAAGTACCGGCGATCGAGTTTCCACAATTGTGGCAAACATCATTCTTGTGGCGTACAAGCTAGAATATTATTTTATTGGACGATGCTGACCGGCAGTTATTTATCACAAGGGACTTAAATCTGGCATTCGAAGAGAATGATGTTAGAAAGCTTGAGTCAGTAACTAGTGAAAGCTCTTTGATAGTTGTTCGTTATGCCTTTGAAGTTTGTTGATTGGACACTGGAGAAATTCAAATCTCTAATACTAATTATTTTAAATTTCTCGGTGGGCCTGGATATTTTAAATTTCAAATTTTACTTAACCCTACAGTTATCGCGTGAAAAGATTAAGATAGAATGATCGCCTCGGTCTCATAGACCGCTTTTTTTATATGAAGGTATTGAGCAGAGATTTGCGAATTACGATTATATATAAAAGATGCTAATAAAAAAACAAGTAGTTTGAAACATTTATTTATATAAATTTGCAATTTTGAACTAAAAATTAATTCTTAAAAAGAATAAGACAATCTAAGCTTGTAAACTGGGGCTAGAAATGGGTATGAAAAAAATATTCTAAAAAAAAATATCCAAGAAACGCACATTATAATAGTAAAAAATGGAGTAACATTAATAGTTTGCAACATTACATTCACTAAATACACCTAATAATTGTTCCACATACCACAATGTTCACATGTGTATTTTGCCTTCTGGTTTTTCTTCGAGTCACATACACGGTGTCTTCCAATTTCTCATCTGCCAACAAGTGGCTCATTTGTCTCTTCATGTGTCATTTCATTCAACCTGAGTCGCATAGATCGTGGAATATATGAAGAATGAGATATCTTACCGAATAGTGGTGAAAAAAGTTCACAGGACAAATTATGAAGAAACCTTCTTCGTTTCAAAGAATTACCTTGGCCATTATTAGCAGCGTGCACAATAAAAGAATTCAAAGCGGCAATATTCATCATTCCGTAAAAAATAACAACTGGCCACATTCGCGTACCACGAGCACAATTATAATTTGCCACCTGTTTGTCAACAAGATCCACGCCACTTTTTGTGTCATTATATTCTGTTATCATTGCTGGTTAGAAAGTTCCCCTGTTTTTGAATCTAAATCGTCGTTTTGGTGCATCGTAGATAACAACAAAACATTATTTTTTTTGCTCTAGGAATGTATGAAAACAATTGTGCAGGTCTGCGTTCCGGCGAAGAAAATTCGACTGGCAATTCTCACTTATTCTTGCGAATGGTACCTAGGGCTGTCAACTTGTGAGTGTAAATAAGTCTGAGGAGAGGGAAGCTAGTAAACCAATTGTCCATAGTTATGTTCCTTTTGGTTCCTTGTATGTGCTGGGAAAGTCTCATAACAATATCATGACCACTACTAGAAACTCTGTAAGGACCTTCTGGCTAAAACCAACATATACTTCCATGCTCCTCGTGTAATACATTCTAGCGTCACACATCGCTAACGTATTTATTGGGCTTTGACGGGATGTATTGTCGGAATGAACAATGCCCCCTGAATACCAAAAGCATCACGTCAATAATCACATACTCGGAATGGTGGTACCCTTGCCGACAACGTCCTAGAAAAATTTCAAAAATATGGCGAATTGGGGCCAATTTATCCTCCTTTCTCATGTCGAGTTGCCTTATCGTCAAAACGAATAACTCTCATTAGGAACCTAAATCTTTTGAGGGACATAACTAACCGAAATATTTCAATTCCAGAGCCATCAGCTGTCCATAAATCCTCCAAATTAAGGTGACTTGCACGATATTTTCCCGCTAGTTATAGTAAACCCAGCAATGCATAAATTTCCTCCGAATCTGTGAAATTCGCATCGCTATCTCGTGAAAAATTTGCTTGTATAGACTCGATAATTTTATTTGTATTTCCAACAATAGCCTCGATGATTTCTTCAGTAAAAAAGTATTGCCAAATTTCCAATGGATTTTTTAAATTTCTGGTTGATCTACTGGGACCAGGTAAAATTTTAACAATATTTTCTGACCTTGTTTTGGTGTTCTTAAGTACTGGAGATAGTTTATTCCACCTAGTTCGTCCATCTTTGCCGACAAAACTCAATCTATTGCTTGCTGTACGTGTGGAATCGACTGCGCTGGTTTCTTCGCCTGAGCTACTGGATTCCTTTTCTTCTTGGTGGTAGTTTATTTCTTCATTTTCAGACTCACAATCCAAGCATCCCTCATCTGTATCAACTGTGTCCAGTCCATTAACTGTCGAAGATGTTGTTCTTTCTCGAAACTATTCATCTGAAAACAATATAAATTTCATATACAACATATTCAATGCTAAATGTAAGAAATACCTACGAAAAAATACATATTCTATAGCGACATGACTTACCTTGATTTATGATAGTGTTTTCTCAAAAATGTGTTTAAATGGTCGCGTCGGTGTGTGAGACCGAAATTCTTTCAGCTCGGCTAAACTACACCACACGGGGATCGGGCGCATACTGCAGACGTATTGCACCGAGTCCTACTCCTAGCCCAATAATCAGGTTTAGACTTTTTACGGATAGAAAACTTTTACGCCGGTCTCTGAGACCGTACTAATTTTTACAAATAACAAGAAAACAAAAGACCTTCTAAATATGTTCAGGGTGGCCCATATAATCTTATAATTAATTCATCAATCTGTGGAAAACTTTGTATAGATTGCAGCATTACTGAAGTTCTTACCTGAATGGAAGACCTGTTCATATTTTACACCAATTTTTTTCCAACGTTCCACCAGGGTTTAAAATAATTTAAAGTCCTCAAAATATTATTTATTTTCTAGCTATAATAAAAGCTATAAACAAGATTACTGTTAAAATATTAGACCAGAATCTTGACTTTGTTAATAATAGAAAGTAAACTGTTTCACTCAGGTAACATCTAAGAAACTAAATTCATAATGGTTATTTTATATAATAGAAATGATATTCAGGGTCGTTATCCTTGCCTGTCACACGGAAAACCCGGGTTCAATTCCCGGCCGGGGAGCCAAAAGAGTAGTAGTTATTGTAGTTCTAAAATAACGACGGTGGTAGTACTACTGCGTTGTCTTAAAAGTGTCGTGAAGTGCACCAAGTGTGCATGTTTCGATACTTGGACATTGTTGATGGTTTAATCCATATAACAGCTCGTGATACCCTCACAAGTATATTATGGGCGGTAAAAAAAAATTAAAGTAGCAATGATCATGAATTTGGAGCTTGTAGAAAACAAGAACTTAAAAACGAGCGTTATCGAAGATACTGGGAAAACTCTTATCATCAAAATATCTGGTAAGAACAATAAAATACCATTCACTGCATTCGGAATGTTTTACAATACATGCACGAAATATACAGTGCATTCCAATTAAAACGAGCCACCCCGTATAATTCTTTTATTTTTATACTTATAAAAAATCCTAAAACACGTAAATTTTTATTTTTAGGAGGACACATTTTTGTGTAAAAATTTACTCGTGCAGAGTTATCCTCTCCCCCACGAACACAAACGTCAAAAAGTTCAAATGGAAAAGGGGGTCGAGTGATACCTCTTTTTAAAGGGTATCAAATTCTATATTTAATAGCTTTAGTGTTTGAAAATCCGTTCAGTAGTTTCCGAGAAAAATCACCCTAAAATGGTAACTTACAAATAAGTAGTGACATGAGTTCACACCTTTATAACCTTTTCACTTGTGAGTACAACACCTTTTTTGCAAGAAATAAAACTAAAATAAAACCTATAACAACTAGTACTCCCATATTCTTTACACAAGTTAGCTTTTAATACTGAATTTTTTAACGGAAAAAGTTTATTGTAGATAGCGTAAATTTAAATCAATAATAATAATAATTATTATGTTCAGAAGTATTTTTGTAAATATTGGTTTGCAACGGGATCAAGTAATCGTTTGAAAGGTCTATAATATTCCGAATATTGTTTCACAAAGTTTGAGTGATCGTTTGAAAGGTATATAATATTCCGAATATTGTTTCACAAAATCAAACTCATTTGTTTTACTTGAAAACATGTATTTTATTATTAACACAATTAATAAGCAGTTACAAAAGAAAAATATTTTTATTTTATTAAGTGCTCAAAATGTCCTCCGCTCTTAAATTTTCAAATACTTCAGGGGATATTTCCCTACAAAATCTCGTAATTCTAACTCTCAAATCCTCCAATGTAGTTGGTTGAGGCATGTATATTTTCGATTTCAGCCATCCCCATAGAAAGAAATCTAAGGGGCCCAGGTCCGGAGACCTGGGTGGCCTTTCTGTTGGCTCTTTTCGACCAATCCATCGACCGGGAAATTGATCGTTTAGAAATTGCGGCACTGGAGCTACATAATGTGGTGGTGCACCTACTTGCTGAAAAATCAATTCATCAAGTAGTAAGTTTGGATCCTGATCAACTACGTCATTAAGAAATGGTAATATTTGATTTTTCAGTAAATCAAAGTATGTCTCACCATTTAAATTTCCTTCCAGAAAGAATGGTCTGATAATGTGGTTACCCAGGATTCCTGCCCAGACATTCAACTTTTGTGACCGTTGTGTGTCAACCTGCTCTATTAAATGAGGATTTGAATCACTCCAGTAGCGAAAATTTTGACGATTAACTGCCCCATTTAAATAAAATGTACATTCGTCCGAAAAACAAATATTGTATAGCAAATTCGCGTTAGTGTTGACTCGTTCCGAAAGAATTTCACAATATTCGGTGCGTCTGTCAAAATCAACCTCATTCAGTTCATGCAGTAATCTAATTTTGTATGGATGAAACTTATGCCTATGAAGAATTCTAAACACACTTGTACAAGGAACACCTGATGCTTCGGACAATTTTGTAAGACACTGTGTATTTTCCATTAAGCTAACGTGACCTAAAATCGCAACAGCAACAGCTTCATTGTTAACAATCCCAGCACGGTTAAACTTTTTATTAATAACGGAATCAGTTTCCACAAACTTATTAATTAATTCCAATACGTATTTATGTCGCACATTTCTTCCTGGATGATCATTGTCAAATATTCGGGCAGCAACACTAGCACATTTTCGATTTTCGTAGTACAAGCCAACTCTTTCAACTCGTTCTTGAACTGTAGACATTGCAACCAATTTAAATGATTTTTAAAATAGGAAACGCTCAGAGTAAAAGATGACAGTTTGCTAACGTAACCTGTCAAATAGGGATGGGTATCTACAATAAAAGATATCGTACTCACAAATGAGAATGTAATAAAGGTGTGAATCCATGTCACTACTTATTTGTAAGTTACCATTTTTTAGGGTGAATTTTCTCGGAAACTACTGAACCGATTTTGAAAAACTAAAAACTATTGAAGAGAGAATTTGATGCCCTTTAAAAGGAGGTATCACTGGACCCCCTTTCCCACTTGAGCTTTTTGACGTTTGTGTTGGTCAGGGAAGAGGATAACTCTGCACGAGTAAATTTTGACATAAAAATGTGTCCCCCTAAACGTAAAAATTTACGTGTTTAGGATTTTTTTATAAGTATAAAAATAAAAGAATCATACGGGGTGGCTCGTTTTAGTTGAAATGCACTGTATAGAAGAATGCGAAATGTAGTAAAAAAACCAGTATTTGCAATTTTTTTCTAAATTACCAAAAAAATCGTAAGGCAAGCAATAGGAATCAATAACCTAGTACTTAGAATTGCCTGATGCCGCTTCGTACACACCGGTCATTGCTTCAGGAGGATATCCGCTACAAGCCTGGTCGACACAGGATGTCTTAATGGCGCTGAAAAGACTTGGTAGATGAAAATCTTCTATTATAGCGGAAGGATACGCAGATGAATCCATGGCAAACAAAGCAGTAACTTCTGAAACAATATTGCAATCTATCGACAATACTTTACCATCCAACTCAACTATGAATGCTGAAGGCAATGAAGCACAATCAAGTATTTCATCAAATATTTTAATAATGAAACGAATACCAATGCATCTCAAGGATCAATGGCTCCATTTGTAATAAAAATTGTAGAAATTTTACTATTAAATGTTTGCCGTAATTTGTTGTTCAGTTGTTGATTAACGGCAGCTGTCCATCAGACAGCACTGGGTGAGTTCGTCGAAGGCTTAGCTTGATAATATTAATTCAAATATCTTGGACGCCACTAATTTTTTATCTAGATGTTAAATTGGGAAAAAAATCAGAAACCGATAGCTTTGACAGCTACTGATACACATTTGGTTCTCCTAATAAACATTTATTAAACTAATAAATCAAAATTTTAGAATATTTAGTCCTTATTTTGTTCTTTATATTAATTTAAAGAGAGTGACTGTTCAATCTATCGACTCTACCTTCATCTTTAAATGCATGCTCGTTGTGTATTTTTTTCCTTGTCAACAAGGTATACTCTTGGACAATAGAGCAGAGCTTTGAATCAATAAAAAAAATAAAAATACAGTTGATAAATACCATTGAAAAATAATCCCACCCCTTGTAAATTGAAAGGTTTAACCTATCGAGACCTTGATTTCAATTCCAGAATGTCCATAAAAAGTTCAACATGAAAGAGGATCGAGTAGAAATAATATTAGAATAAATGTCAATTTTATAATTAAATTTAATTCAGAGTATCGAACATTCTCTAATTATTGTTGATCGTAATCTTATTAACTGAAAGCTTATTCTCCCATATTGCAATGTACAAATATACAATTTGCTTATAGCACTAGCATTAAGGTGTGTATCTCCTATATGTATCCCCAGATATCAAGTGTACAGGACTACACATTCCTCACGCAGAGTGATAAGCCAGACGGGATCATTCCCAGGTCGGGTGATTACAAGATAATATCTCCAATTTGAAGCATCAGAGCATCAGTGATACCAGGAACCTAGTGATGAGGAATTCTCCAAAATGTTCAGGAATTAACTTACATTACTCATGGCCAAATTGGCATATGGATGTGTGCATTTAACAAACTAGATCATCTAGACGAAAGATGGATCCAACTGCAATAAGAGAATTTCAAAATCAAATATAAAAAAATATGTGACTGAAAAGTTTACTTACAGCAGGTATTTGCAAATCCGGCGTCATCGGACAAATTACCATGAACAGTCACCAGGACTACATTATCAACCTAAATTAGGTTGGAGAGCCATCTGAAACCCTTTTACAAGGCGAAGGATAGATATCCTCAATCAATTTGGGCCTCTTGTCACAGGTCTGACCGCTCCGGTCAGACCTGTGCAGAAGTGCCAAGTCAGTCGCAGATGAAGAAAAACCAATCAACTCTGACAATCCGTCAAAAGACAAAAGTACGTTCAGAATCTTGATTCACTGAACCTGGACTCCGACTTACTCCGAGCTCCACGAGTTCTCTACCATGATACTCACGCGAAATCGCATAATGCCAAGCCACACTTCAAGAAAAGAAGAAGAACACCTGTCACATCCCAGCTGACTACTGATAAAAATGAAAATAACAAGCGATTTGCCGGCCATTTATCACTTAATTCAAATAAGCAATTAAATAATAATCCCATGTAGGGAAATAAAGATAGGAGAGCTATCCATCACGATCATGCAGGTATGAATACAATAATAAAATATCTTAAGTTAACAAATATATCAAGCGTTCTCAAACTAATTACATGTTTGCGTTTTGTCAATTAACAATTAATTGCTTTTAGGCCCTGTATACTATTAAAACCAATCATATTACAATACAATCGATGATATATGCGAGCGAGAGATATGAATTACCTGCTATACTAGAACATTAGAATTAACACACGAAGGATGCCTCGACTGAATGAAAAGTTTGAAATAACTAGTAAGGTAAGATATTATCTATTTAAGTAGCAACCATGATGCTAATAGGCCACAGTTGTACTCCTAATTTGTGACTATACACCTAAACAAATTTTTAATTGACGTGTTTAATTTTAGCATATACTGGAATTGACTACACCAAGATGAGAATATCGTCTTGGACATTACATGACACCAACATGTTTCACAATGCAATGAGAGATATTTTGAATGTATTACAAATTATTAAATTATGAATCATTTATAGATCTGTGTATCCTTTAACCTTCACTAGAGAAAATAAATAGCATTATTCTAAATATAGAGGTGAGTATGCTATAACTTAAATACCAATAACGATAATAAATTCCTAATTATTTAATTACAAATTGAATTAAATTCAGAATTTACATATAGTTTATACGAATTTGTATTTTATTAGATTTAGTTTGTTTAATTAATATTATAAACTATAATTATAAATAAAGTATCTTGATAATATCATTATTTAAAGCTTAAACAATAATAATAGTAGTAGAAAAAGCATAGCACACTATTTGAA
Organism: Pissodes strobi; assembly: GCA_016904865.1. Classification (NCBI taxonomy): domain Eukaryota; kingdom Metazoa; phylum Arthropoda; class Insecta; order Coleoptera; family Curculionidae; genus Pissodes; species Pissodes strobi. Next base: position 70,562 of record MU185621.1, on the reverse strand, counting down.
TGGTAATTTCCTTATTACAAACTCGTCCAATTACAGCCCTCGTTCGCTGCGCAGGCTCGTGCTGTAATCTTTTTCGTATGTAATAAGCTACTTACCATTTTCGTTATTTAATATACTATTATGTAGATGAAACCTGTAGATCAATAATAAAACGTCTATAAATCACATATTTGTTAACATGCGTTTGACCATAATCATAGAATACAATGGAATGCTTCAAGTATTTAGCAAAGGAACCCTTATCAAAAAAAAGTAAAATTAAAGAAAACATCATTAAATTAAGATGAATATGTTGCTTAAGTTTCTAATAACACCTGGTTACCTATGCTAATAACTGAGGGTGATAAGGGACAACGAGAAATGTTCTAATACTTTAAACAAAAATCACTGAACTCTTCTTAAAAATATAATACTTATTACAAAAATATGCAGCAACTCAAAAACGAAATAATTATTTACCTAATAGTACCTCAATACGAGACTAACCTAACAAACCAGTAATTAAACGTTATGACATTATTCTTGTGATCTTCTCAAAGTTAAATCCAAATGTTAACGTATTGCATGAGCCTTTTTGTGTTGAATTTACCAAACATTTTTATTATTAGATTTCTCATTCAAGACACCGGGGACTGATTTGTTCCGCGAAACCTCGAAAATTATCTAGCTTTTTTTTAGGTTTTTCAGCTTCTCTAGAGCCACTAAATTAGCATTTGTTCATTTTACACCATGAGGCCAGAGCCGAAACAACCATATTGAAAATCGTGTTAATAAAACTGAGGTTGAGAAATGGGCAACAATTTGTCTCACAAACGTTAATCCTCCACAACAATATAAACTGCTGTCCATTTGCTTTCGAGCAACAAAAATTTCGCCTAAATTTAAAACTAAATATGTTCTTAACCAGAAATGATATCGGTCTCTGGTTTTTAATGGTTAATAGATTTGTCCCTTAAGAGAAAGTTTCCAATGTTGAATTATTTTTAATCTATCGAAATTTTTTATATACATGTTGTCAAAGAAGGCGATGATTTTTGCTCCAATTTCAATAGCATGCAACTTTCATAATATTTTTTTTTAATTTTGTCACTGTACATCAATTGAATCACTGGTCCATAGCAAAAAAAGTAATCTGTCAAATTTTTTATATCTGCTATATTTTGAGAGATACAGATTTTTTTGTAAAACCGTGTTTTTTTTTCAACTTTTTGGTAGTTAGACCACACTGTGCGTTGTATCGTGCAAACTTTGTGAGTGATTATTATACCTTACGAGAACCTTGTTTATGTTCAGTAAAAAAATTGAAACTGAATGTTGCGATGCGAAGTGGCGTACTTATAATCACTATAAGGTTTATGAGTATCTCACAATTTTTCACGATTGTTATGTAATGGAAAGTACTCGCTCGCAAAAACAAACACATCAAACCAGTGATATTTAATTTTAAGAGTTTTCAAAACAAGTTTAAGTTTAGGAATAGTGCTGTATTAGAAATAAATAAATAGAATTTTTCCAAAAATTAAATTAAAAAATTATAATTTTTAAAACATTTTTTTAGACACACTGTAAAATATACATGTACATGCAATATTACAAAATAAAAAATAAAGATAAAACTTGCTTAATCTATAGGCGAGTACTTTCCAATACAAAACAATCGGAAAAAATTGTGAGATGCTAATAAACCATAGTATAAGTGATTATAAGTACGCCACTGCACATCACAACATTTAGGTACAATTTTTTTACTGAACATAAAAAAGCTTTTCTTAAGGTATAATGATAATCAGTTATAAGATTTGCACGATATAACGCACAGTGGGGTCTAGCTACCAAAAAGTTGAAAAAATCAAGGTTTTACAAAGGAATCAATATCTCTTAAAATATAGCAGATATCAAAAATTTGACAAACTGCTTTCTTTGCCATGAACCAGTAGTTCAATTGACATACAAACACAAAATTTAAAAAAATTATTGTGAAAGTTACATCTTGTTGAAATTGGAGCCAAAATCACCGTCTTCTTTCACACCCTGTATATAATATTTTTTGACAGTTTGATAAAAATCCAACACTGGAAAGTTTTTCCCAAGGGATAAGTCTATTAATCATTAAAAACCGTAGGTCGATATCATGTCTGGTTACGAAAATATTTAGTTTTAAATTTACGCGAAATTTTACTTGCAAGCAGTTTAGAACATACCTAATTATCTATAATATAATTTAGTCAAAATGTTGTAATAAAATTTTATTTTGTGTCGATATACGTTGTTATCTGATTGCCGTAATATTTTTTATACAATCTAAAGGATTCACCGATATGAAATATATAAAAATATGCAAACAGATTTTAATATTTTGTTACTTATGTATGCGATCCTCAATTTAACCTCATGATTTTGCTTACTAATATAAAAAAGTATAAAGACCTAAAACGAGTGCTTTAAAAACTAATTTGATTAATCCCTGCAAATTTGCATGCTCTACCAACAACCAAATGTGCAAATAAAGCTATAAATCAAGCCAGGGCAGCATAAAACAGTATTAAGCCGGACGATTTTTAATTTATGAAAATGAAAGCGAAGTGGAACCGACGGTATTGCCTGTTGGCAGAACTCTAAAAGCAAATTCCCCATTTGAATTTTATGTTAATACTCAGCATTTATATTCGGTGCTGACTTCTTTGTTGCCACATTTTCGGAGTGAAAAAACGAACGGCAATCGATCGCCAAAAAGCGAAATTAGTCAGGATGTTTTTTGGTATTAAGTATGTATGCTACGTCCGCATCTATTATCCGCATCACGTTTCCACAATTGAAGAATTGTTTTTGCAATAAAAAATTCAATTACTCGTTTGATCAATTGATCGTCGACAAACGAAGTTGAATAAAAAAGAATAGTAGTAGGAGTATACGGCTGGTTCTTCAACCTATGTGTCTGGAGGATTAATTTGTGAAGTGTACGGTGATTTCAACTACGTCATATGGCAACATTTTCTAAACCCATTTAGCAAACTTACCAATAGATGCGAACGGCAGATATTAGGCGCCACCTAGTGATCTGAGACTTAATTAGGAAAAACTAACAACGTTATTAAATCCTTAAAAATAATTTTTGGAGGAGTTTGTCAATAAGGCATCATATATCCCCAAAATAAACACTTTAATTTTTCCCTACTATGGATGAGATCCGTTGATACAAAAAAATATAATTATACAATACAATTTACATCACATGTATAAACAATAAAGCAATACAAAAGAAGGGCTTACATAATATTGACTATTATTGAGAATTATGTCATATTCCAACTGTTAGACAAATAACCTGTCGTATCAATAGGTTATTAAAATGATAAGATAGCGCACAGGGTTTAAAATTCATGAATTTTATTCTGACGCAAGGATATAAAATAAGGCATGTAAAACTAGTGACTTCATATGTAGAAAATCTAAACTTTGCCAAGACAGTCTTGCAAAAAAGTAAAAGTTACAACTTATGAAGTTGTTATTTCTAGATTTTAAATTATTCTTTAAATTAATACCAGTATTAGTATATAATACGGTTCATGTATCTCCAAGGCACTGCAAATCATAACTTGATCATTGCAAACACTGATACACAATATCCAGCCGATGATAATCAACAAGGCCATAACGCGCAAGTGGTGATTCTAACCCAAAACACGCAAAAATAGAAATCGCAATTAAGGCAAAGCGATATATATGTGCTAGATTGATACCCGTGGAGAGAACCCTAAAAACAATTCTCTGTCTTAGCACAAAATAAATACCTAACATTGAAAAGATTACTCATAAGTTAACTAGTTTTCGTCTTACCTATAGAACAATCTATAGGGTTCTAGGGCCCCTTGTCTTCCTGGTATTGGCCAGTCGAACAAAACAAGTAGTATCTATTATAGAGAAATTTCTTTAAAAGCTATAACGGTCGATTCCAAGCGTCTGTCACATGAGTGCAACAGAAACATAGATTCTTCTATAAAGATTGGAAAACAGAATTAACTCAACTGAAGAGAGCATGAAGATTTTGTGACTTACCACGTGGAGGTGGGTTTCTCATAGTTTATAAAAACTTGATGCACTGGTTAGGCTCGAAATACATAAATGTAACAAAAATATCCTAAAATAATTACCTTAATTATTTCAACCAGTCCATGAGGCACCTCGAAGGACGTAAAAGGAAAACCCGAATCCTTCACGGAACAAATTTCAATACCGTCCGACTTCCGAAACATTGTTACCAACTTAACTTAGATGAAACGAGCCCAATTGCATGATGAAGCACCTGACGTCATCTAAGTTCTGCTCTAAGCCATATTCGCCAAGCAGCCAGTAATAATAGGTGCTCACCTTTGCCTTCTTGTAGTGAAGAATACTCTTAATAGCAGACTATTCAAATATTATATCATTATAGAGCTATTTTATCTAATTATTATGGGATAACGATGTACTATAACCAGAAAATTATTATCAATTTGGCGGCCAGCAACTAAATTACGTTAAAATTAATGAGATAATCAGAGAGTAGTCGATATTCATATAATTAAATATGTCTAGCTGAATATTTTCATATATATTCGCAAATATCGAGCTAGGAAAATAAAACACTTTTCATAGATCGCTTAAGCTACTAATTAAAAACTATTTATGATATTTTGAAAATGAATGTTTAGAGTGAAAATATGGCTTCTGTTTTTGCTAGGTTAAGATCACATTCGTATCGCCGCGGCCGGCGGCCGCAATGAAAATATACTCCACGGGTTGAGAGCATTGCATTATTGATATCCAGCGGAGAGTCGGGAAAGATTATTAAAGTCAATATTTTCTAGATTGAAATGAAATAGTACGAGATAAGATTTGTTGTTAAAGGAAGCTCCACCAGAGAATACGATTAGTTCTAAAAACACAGACTTATTATTTATGATCTTGGGATATTTTTTTAAATACTAAAATACCCAAATTAATCATATTATAAGAATTCAGGATTAAAAAAACAATTATCCGTAACTTTATATTACTGCTTCTTATTCTGCACTCATCTTGGATTCGTCTGCATACCTCGACAACAGCTCCAAGTCACAGAGGCCGCTAAAATTATGTCCTTTGATTGATTCTGGGCTCTAGTAATTAATTGCTTTTTAGTCTGAACTACTCTGAAGATCCTCAGTGCGATATTCTCTAAATAATTAGTGTAAGAAATAGGTAACGAAATCATATCTCCAGAAATATTTTTAGTTTTATGATGGACCTCAGGAAGGTCCTGAATGTATAAGCGCCACTTTAAAACATTGTTATTAAAACAATCATAAAGATCTCTCTAACCATTGAAGGTCCCTGGCTGGAGAAAGTCGTTACAGCCTTTTCATAGACCTACCTTAAAGCATCATGTGCAGAGTGGCCCACATAGATGCTCCTTTTCCTTATCTCAATAAGTGAGAAACTTATAGAAAAAAGTTATATACAAAAAATATTTGGTTTAACCTGTATTTTTTATTTACTTCTAATATTTATGCAAATACAGGGTGCTCCGTTTTGTCGAGACAACAACCTGCTTAGTTTTATTTAAATGAAGTGCTATACACATATTTCTGCATTTTTTTGTCCGGGAGTCTGGGGTGGCCAGTGCATGGTGCATGGTCCCGTGTTAACCTATATACAGGGATATTGATTAGATTTTGACCACCCCTGTAACTTTTTTATTTTTTAAGCTACAGAGCTGACATTTTTACCGCATTATAAGAAAAAAAACGTATTTTTGTGAAAATCGAAAATATTTTATACAGGTTGTGCCAAAAAAGTATGGCAAATCAATGTTACTTTTTTTCATGGGACACCCTGTATATTTGTAGCAAGTTAAAGAGCCTTTATAAAGGCCTTTTTAAAAATATATAATATGATGTATAGACCTTTTATAGTTTTCGAGCTATCATCGTATAAAATGTTAAATATTGGTTATTTATTTACTTTTAAAATAGAGCTCTTCGAATCATAGAATAATACATAACTTAGCCAGGAGTAATATGAAAAGTTTGCGTCAAAACAGTGTTTAAATATCTATGTAGGTATAAGTTATGATATTTTAAGTAAAATGGAAAGTATTATTAACTACAGGCATACTAATATACAAAATGAAAAAGGAACATAAGAATATTATATTGCTGAATGTTCTACATGGCACCCATTCACTTCAATACATTTTACATAAATGCGTTTCTGTCTTTCGATTGCAGCCAAAATATAACCCTGATTATTTTTATTTAGTATTGCTATCTCTTCTCGTAGGTAACGTTTGATGCTATCAGGTGTTAATAATTTTTCGGGGCTTTCTCGTTTAATTTCCCTTCAAGGAAACCCCACAGAAACGTGTCCATAATTATTGTCAAATCGGGACTGTTAGCTGGCCATCTGATACTCGCAAATCGTCCAAGCCATACAGGAAACCCATCATTTAGGAAGCGAATTACAATACCGATATTATGGTAAGGAGCACCATCTTGTTGCCACAAAACTTCATTGTTCTCTGGCAAATTTTGAGCAACATCTTGGACTAAATCAAAGTATCGGTCCCCGTTCAAAGAACCATTAAAAAATATGGATCCTATTACCCTGTTGTTTAAAATTCCGCACCACACATTTACGGATGAACGACCAGAACGTTTAACTTGACGAATACCGCGGGGGTTTTCTTGAGCCCAAATATGGCTGTTCCGTCTATTAAATTTTAAAGCAGTTGAAAACACTGATTCGTCAGTCCAAAAAATGTTGTTAAATAATAGCCCATCTTGTTCAAAAAGGTCCATTATATTCCATGCAAAATCCAATCGGTTTCTTTTATTTCCCTCAGTTAAATACTGGACTGGTAAAAATTTTTAGGAGTGAAATTTATATTTGGCCAATGTATTCTGTATTTTATAATAAGTTTTTCCTAGTTCTTGTGCAGCCATGGGTATGGAAGTAGTAGGTTTTTCTAAAAATCAGCAGTTTTAAGAAAAGAAAAAGGAAATCCAAAACAGCTTACCTTGAAACTGTAGCAGGATATTCAATTCGTCATCATAATAGTTTTCATCTCGAATTATCGTTTGTTTCTTTCTCTTAAACGATAGTGTTTCCGTTACCTGTTTATACACATTAGAAAAAGTATTCAAAATAGGAATAATTCTTTCTTCTGCATATCGCCTAGCCTATTGTAACCGCGCTTGACGTTTATTCTAATTACTTTTTATAAAAATTTCATAAATATCGCGTCTTTCTTCCTCTGTGAAAGGCATTTTGATAAGCTGTCACTAATCGAATTAAACAATATGGAAGATGACGTAGGTATCTAACATCTATTTTTTTCAGCGCCAACTACGAGTATGAATATTGCGATTTCCGAATTCTTAATTTCATTTAAAGCATTACTAAAAATAGTAATAAATGCAGGATTCAGGGCATACTCCTGGCTTAGTTAAGAATTAATCTATGATTTATTGTCAAATGTGTTGAGAAGTAATTTCAAAAGACCTCTATTTTAAAACTAAATAAAAAACCACCTAACATTTTATACTCTGATAGTTAGAAAACTATAAAAGGAAAGTACATCATATTATACATTTTTTAAAAGGTCTTTTTAAAGGCTCTTTAACTTGCTATAAATATACATTTGAAAAAAGTAACATTGATTTGTCATTTTTGGAACACCCTGTATAATATTTTCTGGATTTCCACAAAAATTCGTTTTATTTCCTATAATTCGGTAAAAATTTCAGCTCTGTAGCTTAAAAAATAAAAAAGTTACAGGGGTGGTCAAAATCTAATCAATATCCCTGTACAATAGAAAATACACATCGATTCAGTTCCTAACATGTGGTACATTTTGATACGAAGCACTATCTTGTAGAAAAATAAGTTCGTATTTAATATCGTCAGGCAGATTGTTAATTAATTGAGTTATATGTTTCTCCAATAAATTTAGATACCTTTCTGTTTTGAGGATCAAGTCAAAAATTGTTGGACCTATTATGCTATTACGTATAATCCCGCATCACAAGTAAACACTTTTGTGACCCTGTCTCTTTATCTCTACAACACGATGTTCATTGGAATTACATCAGTAATGAGTATTTTTTCGATTGAAATCACCGGCCGTATTGAAAATTGCTATTTTCAAAATACTGGTCAATTATAACCGTGCAAAATTAAGGTCTCAAGTTACTTTCTTCAAAACACCAACTGTTTTTTCTTCCGTAAAACTGTTTTCGGGCGACGTTTTGGTTTTTTGACAACACCGCTTTCGGAATCATGAATTATCCCAGAAAAATATGCTTGGTAGAAGCCTGTCTTGCTCAATACATCAATCGATATTCTCTTAGGAACAATGTTGGACACTAATTATTTATTATTAAACATTCATACAAGTTTAAGTGCTCCTCGACACTGTATAAGGGCATCTTTCTCTGAAAAAAAAACTACATTTTGCCGAAAATAAAATATCAAATGAAGCGTGTTTTATGTTTAGTAAAACATACTCGTTCTATTTTTTTACATAGCTGGCCAGGTCACAAAAATATTGATTTTTTATTAATCATGTAGTCAATATTTTTTTTTATTAATAAAATTATCCATATACCTTGGCACATAAAATTTTTAAAAACAAATGTTTGGTAGGTAAAGAGTAGAATTTTGCTTAAAAAATCAATATAATGTCAATGGAAAATAAACGTATTCTTAAAAAGCCGATATATTAGTTAATTACCATGCAGAGTATTTGGTCCGCCAGTAAACAGAGTCCGCTAACCGACAGAAGCTAAAGGTATCTGGTCCGCCAGTAAACCGAATCCTTTCACGTACACTATACACGATAAATACAAGGGCAAGTCCCTATACTCGTCAAGGTAAAATATCGATAATTTTTTGGCACTGAATTTAAAATCTTAAACAATAACTAAAAATAATTTTTCTCTTATACCCTTGAGGTTGAAATCATCACATATCATACCTTAGCATTGGCTTTACAAGCATTTTTAAATTAAAGATCATTTGAATACAGTGAACCTAAATAGAAATACTTAATTTCGTAAAGCACGCCATTTTTCTATGAAGTGAGATTCGCTTCTATACAGTCGTCTAGCGCTCCTACTAGTTTTTCAATGCGAAGGCCGTGCATGCGTAATGGCCGAACGTATTGGAATTATCCATGTCTTTATGGTCAAGCGAAATTCCTTCAACGCCTCGGTGGTGTAGTAGTTAGACGTTCTGCTTGTCATTTGTGCGCCGCGGCGCGGGTTCGATTCCCGTCGGTCGGTCGCGACAGATTGTTTACTTTTTTTAAGGTTATGTTTGTTTTTTATTATCTTTTTCCCTAGTTTTGGGTAAGCCTTGGGTTAGTTTTGGTTGGTGGCGCTTCCGTAGCGAGTGAAGTGAGCGGAGGGCCATGCGAAGCCATAATAATACGTAGTTAGTAGGACCGATAGACGTTTTTCACTATACACATTATCAGCAGCAGCCCTGAATAACCATTAGCCGAGGAGTAGGAAAGCAATACATGTAAATTAGAGGCGAAACATCTATGTTAAGATATTACAAAATATAGTATAAATATCTACGGCAAACTATAGGTTTTCAAATATGGCTGCATTTTTCTTCGTACCTGAAATTACTGAAATCCGGTTAAAACTAACTACCCATTTATGAGGCAGTACTAAAATAATTAGGTTTTTATGTTGCATTAAATTAGCACAATTTTTTTTATGAAGGACTTTCATAAAGCAGATTAATTGTCAGAGTAAAAGGATTTTAAGGAGTGCTGTACTATCTGAAAGTATTTTGGCTGTAAGATCATCCTAGTAAAAACCTAAATTTTCTGAAAAGAAGAGGAACAAACGGCTAACTAGCTCATTTCGCATTTTAATGATTGAAGTGAAAGTTTCTTTAAATGTGCGCTTTTCCAAAATTTTGCTTTGATACACGATAACTTCCGAAAACATTAATTGATTTTGACTAAATCTTTTGGACATATTATTTTCGACGCTCTTCTAAACCCTACTGAAATTGGCGAGAATTGGAAAATGGCGAATATTTCTTAGGCAGGGTTTATTTTTGACTTCCGATACAGAATTTCTAGTAGAAAAAGCTTTTCTATTTCCAAATATCGAGAAATTTGACTTTTGAGAGAAAATGTAAAAACATCGATTTGTAGATGAAAAAATCGTTTTTATTTTTTCTCTAGGAAAATAAATTTTTTATAGGAAAGCTGATCACTTGACGAGTATAAAGCTGCACAAGAAGGTGTTTTATTGATGATGATCCCTCAGGGTGAGCTAGTTGAAATTAAACTTTTTGATATTTCGGGTTTGTCACCACAAATAATATTTTATTATTGAAAACGCGAATAATTTGGAGCAAACAAACCTCTGTACATTAAAGAGAGGGGTTGCTAGTATAACATACCAAAAAATTGAATCGATACGATTAAAATGCCGAATTAGTGTTTTTTTTATTGTCAGTAAAAATCTGATTTAAGCGTCCGTGCCAGTCAACGCATAGCTAGTTTGTAGGAAACAATCCCAGATTTGTAAAACCTCGATGTCTCTGCTATATAAACAAAAACATTTTTTTCTTTGAGATCGGGAAATAAGAGAAAATTGAGGTTAAAATGAAACACTCTGAAGTTTGGAAATATGGAATTTTGGCAATTTTACCTGTACGACTAGATAGCTTTGCTTTTGACGCATGTCTAGCAAAAGGAGGGCTCAAGGAAAGGAGAGCAAACGCAATGTTATTGTTTTGGTAAATTAGCTTAAGATCTCACCACCAGAGGGCGTCCGTGATACGAGAAATACATGGTTCCTTATGGACACAATGGAAATTTTTACTTTTTCTGCATTGGAAATGTATTATTTGATGTTAGTTAACCCTTAACCACAGCTTTATTGTATAAACTGTACCTTCACTATCGCAGTACGGTCTCGGTGACCGCAAATTAAAAGAAAAACTTTTTATTTGTGTAAAATATGTCAAGCCTACCTGTTTGGAATGTGCAGCTGGGATCTGTAAACATTCTAAGCATGAACTGTTAGCGATTTTGTTCCATGCCATTTTATTTTTAGAGGGTACTGGTAACTTAGAGTAGGTTGATATTCTGTTTCATCAGATGTTTTTCCGTACTTTTAAGAATCTGTTAATAATTTTGCTTAAAATAGCGAGTTTAGTTCTATAGACAATTTTTTGGCGTTTGTGTAGAAAATTAATAAAATATGTTATTCACTTATTTTCATCATTTGTAGTTCTTGAACAAGAAACTAGGGTAAAATGTTTATATGCAGTTTTATTTTAGGTTATCCTCTAATCTATAAGAGTATTTGCAATGAGCAAAATATTCTATTCTTAATAATTAATGTCTGAGAACAATTAGAAATCGTTACTGTATTATTCACAAGCATACACAGAAAGCTTATTGGGGAATAAAATACAAAATTTATCATAATTTTCGTGGGATATGAAATAAAAACAATAAGCTGTATTCTCAAAATTATGTCTTTTATTTCATGATGCAAAGTACAAAACAACTTCTGCTTAGATTAACTTTGTCCGAAGTCATAGTCAGTCACACAAACAAAATAAAATTAAATTAACACCAAGTTTTTTAACAAAAATTGCTAAACATTAACAAAATCTCTATAAGACACCTTGTTAAAAGGTATCACACGTGATCGTAGCGCCAACTATGACGAGCTTGTGAACTATTACAAAAGTATGACGAGAAATTCGAATTTCTGCAGTTGTCGATTGCTCTCCTTCCCTCTAGCCCTCCTTAGTCTAGCATATTCAAACTAATATGAGTAGTGATATGTTCACACACCATGTACATTAAATATGTAGATAATTTTTTTCGCCCGAAATCTCGTTTATTGAAAAATGGGTCAAGATCGGCAATTTGGGAACCTTCTGGCGGTTAGGAGCAGCTCCTGTCGATTTTACAACAGACCTTGAGATAAAATTTTAATCTCAGAATGTCGATGCGTATCATGTGATAAGTAAATACCCACATTTATTTGCCTGAAATCTCAGATTTGAAGCTCGGAAAACCGAGCAAGATTGGAGAAAAATTGGGTAATTTCGAAATGTAGCAGATTTTGCCGATTTTATGGGAGATGGCGAGGTAATAATTTTTTTTAAGCATGAAAGTCTCTAGCCTTTCTAGTAAGCAATTTCAAAATATTTGTAATTATTAATCTTAGTTCTTCCATTTTTATATTCTATACTAATTATCTAATAATTATTTAGACATCGCACAACATCTTAAGTACTATTTGTTATTGAGGTAAAAACTTCTTAAGGTGCGTTTAACATACTTTTTCTGGATAGAGAAAGATAGCCAAAGCATCGGTACTATATCAGTCGCTAGAAATTCTTTTTATATTATTTAATTACCATAAACCGATTGTTTCATTCTTAGAATGTGATAAAGATGAAGATCAATCAGTCCGACATTTACCTGAGCAATTGATACGCAATTACGATTGTATTACAATACGTAAATGTTATTACTTTGTGAACATAGAACACGACTAAAACTTGTTTTTTATAATGTAAATATTGCCGTGTTGAAGTTTTGACTTCTATCGTATGGTGTTAAGCACACACTATTTTTTTCTGTATTACCACTGAATTCTTGAGAAATGGATTTCCAGCCGACCGATTGCTGGTTGATGATGGATGCCTTATTTGTAGTCAACTCATCCAAACATGAACCGCTAGGAAACATTAAAATTTGTCTTTTTCTATGATTGATTTAAAATAATTAAATAATTTTGATATAACCATTTTTATTTTTGATCATTTATTGTCAAATCTAGAATTAATTTCAAATATTTCCAAAGTTTTGCTTATAGATTACTTTGGATATTTGAAAACTTATAGATTATTGACTATGAAAAAACATTGTTTTAAATGAACCACTTATGATTAAAAAAGCTTTGAGGAGTGGATTTTTTCTAGATGTTCTTAAAGCCTATATTAATTATCATAAAAGGTCTGTGAGGTACAACTATTTTTAAGAGATAAATGTAATTTCTACATTAGAGCTTCCTTCCAACATACTTAAAAATCCAGAAAGCTTTATGAACTGGCTTTTTCGGCACTGTTAAAGCACATGTTTAAGATAAATTGATTTTCTGGAGTATCTGGCTGTAACTAAAGCATCATTAAAACATTCTCATTCAAACTCAACTCTCAAACTGAACAACCCTAAAGCTTTGCTTTTGATATAAGAGACTTCTTGGCATGTGACACTGATGCCGGTGAAGAATTTCAAGATTTTATTAAACGGTATGGCGTATTTGTTACAGCAGTATTATAATGCAATTTCATATTTTTCAAATTTAAAATTTAAATATTATATTCAATCTCACAGACAGAATTTCAGGCTTCTAAGAACACTACTATTTTATAAGGCAATTTATATTTAGAAATATTACAAAAGTGTGCTATAAGCAACATTTTTTTAGTTATTAGAATGTCGTTAAACTTTTACACAAGAAAAAAGTATGGAGCATCTTAGGTGTATTTATTGATATTGAGGGTGCGTTTGATAAACAACCTTTGGAAAAGTCAATGTAGACTTAACAAACAGGGGCGTCCCTCTCTGTCAGTCGCTGGGTTTTCAACATGCTCTCAAAGAGACGCGTGCAAGTAAAGGTGGCAGGCACTGTAGTTAGAGGCATCATGGCAAGAGGCTGCCCGCAGGAAGGCTTTCTATTGCCACTGCTATGCAACCTTGTTCTCGACAGCCTTTTGCATCCGATCTTATGATACTGTCTAATGGAAAGTTCGAAGGAGTTCTGTGCGATCGTATGCAGGGTGCCGCTTGCTTACTTTAGTGGTGTATGCAGCATTCCCTGCCTGTAAACCCCAGAAAGACAGAAATGGTGTTCTTCGCCAGAAAAAGAAGGACGGAGCCACTACGGCTTCCAACTCTCCTTAACACCCAACTAAAATACCTTGGGGTCACCCTCGATGCTAAATTATCCTGAAATCTTCATTTAGAAGTAAGACTAAAGAAGGCATTTTTTTCTTATAATTAGAACAGCAGGACTGTGGAAAAAAACTGGTGTATGAAACACGGGGTTGAAAGGCAGATCTATACTGCTATCAGGCAGCTCAGGCAGGTACAGAGAACTGCCTGTCTAGCCATAATAAGAGCTATTCGAACAATCCCAACCAGAGCCATGGAAGTAATATTATGCTTGCCGCCCCTAGATATTTATCTAAAGTAGGTGGGTCTTGACTACATTGCTAAGGCTCAGAATGGTTGGCGTGCAATCCAACATAGGATGTGAGAGACGGAAAAAGACTGACGCCGCCTGTGGGAAGAGGCAGTCGGAGACTTCCACTACTGCAGGCCAGCGCAGACTGCACACCTCCCAAGTTTGTCTTCGGCAAACTCTATGACATTCAGATAAAACCAAATCAACATATAACCGAAGGTGCAGTTAAAATTTTCGTTGATGGATCAAAAAAACCAGGAAAGAGTGGGCTGTGGATGTTACTCCCGTGGCTTGCGACTTGATCTCATGTGGTCTATGGAGGTAGACGCAAGCATAGTTCAGTCTGAACTTGCTGCTATATCGATAGCCGCAAAAGAGAATGTTCGCAGAATACTGAGGACAAGACTATTAAAATCTACATGGACACAAGACAAGCACTACTGGAGACTAAAAACTTACAGCCAGGTCAGTACTAAAATGTCAAAATACACTGGAGGATGCCGCGCGTAAATACAGAATTTTTGTATGCGGGGCTAAAGGACATGCACAGTTCGAAGGTAACAGGTAATTAGGTGATAAATTGGCTAGAAAGGCAGCCGGTTCAAACATTGTGGGAGCTGACCCTTCAAACCTATCGATCGTGACGATGATACATATAATAAAAATGATCATCTATGAAGACTTTATTGCAAGATGGGACGAAACGACTAACTGTCGAATTGGCAGGGAACTAGTAAGCTACCACATGAGCCTGCAGTAAAGGCATACGAGGGTATGTCAAGGAAAAACCTACGACTCATGGCCGGGATTCTGACTCGACACTGCCATGCAAAGGCTGTGAACAGGAGGACGAGACACTAGAGCATTCTTTGCGATTGTCGCGCTATTTCGGAATTAAAGGAATCAATTTTGGGAGAGCGATAGCCAACCATGGCCTTTCTCAAAACAGCTTTCTCAGGCAACATCGCCGCATATTTTACAACACTAGACTGGGCGACGGCCTAGATGGATTGGTTAAACTAGGAAGGAGGCACAGGGGGTCCAAAGTATGGGGCTATATTTGTATCTATTAATGATTTACTGAAAATAGTAAATATATTTATTTAACAAACTGGTAACGAGGTCTTCTAAGAGGACTATTATTTCAATTTTATATGATATGCAGTCAAAAATTTATATATTTATCTGCGGTAACTTGTTTGGGAAGGTGTAAGAGAGCTGCGGGCTAGCAAATATTAGTGATTATTAAAATGAGAAAAATAATTAAATCAGTAAGTTTGTTTCTTGTTATACTATTTACTAAAAGAACTGAATATTATTTTGGCACGAGGAATCTTAAGCCCCATTCTGTTTTGGCGTAATAAATGATGAGTTTTTTCTAGGGGAATCAAGAATTGGAATTTTGGTGAAGTTTAGTGTTGGTTTAATTTAATTTTTTTCTAGATTTTGGACATCCGTACAAACATGGGCCGACTGGATTGTCTGCAATTTTGATTAGGAATATTGCCAACTTCAAGAAAATTTCTAAAATATGCCATGCCTATTAAAACAGTTACAAATCAAAGAAGTAATTGAATAATTTATTACAAATGCATTCAGCTCTATTCAAGTAGCATTGGCATTTTCCTTTGATTATCCTATTTGAGCATTTATTTTAGGCCACAAATCCAATTTTTGCATTTTAGGACCCTTTCATCGATTATCTAAATGCTTTATGAATTAATTAGTGAACTGCTGTATTAGTTTCTCATTACAGATCCATTTTCTCTAATTAATATCGAACAATAATTTGCCATAATGAAGCAATAATTATAGAGCATGATTAAATTAAATCCAATGGGACGATGAACAATCAATACGTAAAGGCTGTGCTTTGATGTAAAATATTTGATAATCAAAAATAATAATAATAATAGTAATAATATATTTGATGAAATTACTGGATTATTATCAGAAAGTGCTGTAATATACTCGTCTAGCAGGGCAGATACGAAGATTTGACCATGAAAGTCGATACTGGCTTTTGCATATTAAATGCGATTATTGTAGGACAGGGCATATTTATTTTAATTTTCAAGCATTCTAAACATGATTTCATAAAATCTTCACGCCCCTAATTTTTATAGCATACAGGGTGGTATTTAATTATGTGGCCAAACTTAAGGAGGTAACTCTCAACCTAGGTCGAGAAACGCACTGTTTTTAAGATACAGGGTGTCAAACTTTAAAAAAATCGTTTTTTTGTAAAAAATTTGATAATCTTTTCATCGATTTTGTTAAAATTTGGCAGTAGTATTTACTGTAGCAAGGGGCTAATTTAGCCCTCATAGGATTATTTATTATTATGTCCAGTGGCGTCCCGCGAGTCAATCTTCTGGATATTTTAGATAAAAGCTGTAAGCCACTCACTTTTTTAAAAATGCTATATATTTTTCTATATATTTTACAAATTTACCAACTAAAAATACAACTTTGCCATTCCTTGTATTATCTTTGTATCTTGCTTAGTTTTTGAGAAAATCACTATTTTTATGATATAGTCTGCATGTAGCAATAGTGGTTTTTATTTTTTTTCCTAAGAAGTAAGCATAATACGAAAATAATCGTAGGGACAAAAAAGTTGTATTTTTAGTTCCTTAATCCGAAATAAATACCAAATTTAGAAAGAAGTCACTGGCGTACACTACCGTTTTTTTCTTAAATTTGAACACCCTGTATTTTGGAAACAAGGCATTTCCGGACCTATATTTATATAGACCTTCCGTCTTAAAATCACTCAAAGAGTCACGTCCTGAGGTTTGGCCATTTAAATAATACCCTTAATAAATCTTACATTTTGTTACATTCTTCCATATCTGAAGCTACAAACCAGTTTTCACAAAATAAGCTAATTAAGTGGATGCAGTAATATGTTGTAATTAAATCGCCATTTACCCTAATTATCAAAGGGCAATATACTATAGTTATGGAATTATAATTAATACCGGTAGGCAAACAACAGCTAAATTATATGAAAACTAATCGGTCGATCAGCAATAAACCTATGCTTAACTTCGACGAGACACGAAATTCATTACAAAATGTAAACATAAAGCGAAATTTATGTTTTCCTTATTAGGGCACATTAAGTCCTAAGATAATCCTAAAATGATCAATGTTGACAATTTGGAGCTCGAGTTAATGATAAAACAACGTGAATTGTCATTTCAGTAACGAATATAATAAATTTTTATTGATAATAGTTTGTCAAACTTTTCCTATATTCAGGTTAATGTCCGGACAAGTGTAAAGGTATTCTAAATTCTTATACACGTTCCAAAAGTAAATTTGCGTCTGTTCTGAGATACTAACCAGTTGTTTAAATACATATTCCCCTAATAAGTTGAAAAGTTGCTTAATAACTGAGAAAAAGCCTCTGTCACCCTAACGCGTTTATTAAAATCAAATTGCTGAAAAAGTATTTACACTTTTACTACTATTATCCAATGCATAATGTCTCGAAAAATTATTACAACATTTATATATTTAAAAGTGTTGCATTTATGTTGTAATGTCTTCGGGATTCTAAAAAATATTTCCGGAAATCAACAATCTAAAAATATATCTGATAGCTGTGATAATTTTTGTTAAACTGAGAAACGTCTAAATCATATCACTGGATACCTAAAAAGGGACTTTAAATTTTTACCATCGCATTTAAATATGACATTTTTGGATTCTAAAAATGCATTTCTGGAAAAATATAGTAAAAGAGATTGTCTGATAATTAATATCAATTTTACCTATTTATCAAACCAAACTACAAAATAATTGAGAGAGAAATTCGCTTTTTTACTATCGATTCCATAGCTCGATATTTTGAAAACCCTTGCATATATATGAATTTACTTTTCTGATTGAAAAAAAGGTTTAGATTCTAGTTCCTAACCCTAGCCAGTTTGCAACCGGCCTTAAGCGTTGGGCGCTAACTATGTAACACGATTTGTCAATTGCTCGACGATTTGTCAATTGCTTATGTCAACAGGCGGTCCATATGACAGGTTCACTCATCGGCTTTAATTTTATTTAAATATGTGGATCTATGTATTGTCAGTTACGTGAAGGCGCCACTACTTTTTTTTACTAAGAATTTATCAATAATTATTATTGATCATTGAAATTAGGGTAGTTAAATTTTTAAGAATACCCCATAATATAAGATCGTTAAAAAAACTGAAGATATACGATTTTGTTATTGTCTAAATTATAGCTTACCAAGAAAAACATTAAGATTCTAATTAAATTATTTATTTAAATATGACAAACTTACATAAATACTTTAAATCCAATAATTAAATAAGTTGGGATTAGACATCGCTCATAAATTAATGAGAAGAGTTGCATGATCTAGATTATCAGACTATTTAATCAAATTAGACTAAGTTTTTAAGTTTTAATCTAGACCCTATACCCTTAAGATTGCCTAATTGCTGCCTGGAAGTAGTTTTAACTCCGAACTCTAGAGTCCTGAGAAATCGCAGTTAGTCATAAAGTACCAAAAAGAAGCAGTATTTCTTAAACAAACTAATCTGAATTAATCCCATGGCAGCGACAATATCAATATGTCATGCAGTTAATAGAAAAATGTTAAACAATGAATAACCCTATAGAGAAAGTAAGGAAGTACGTAGCCGGTAAGTACGTACGGGGAACATAAATTGAGCTTAGTTCGGTGTCAGGCGAAAGATTAACTAAAATGGGGTTTTATCCACAATACCGGTGTTGTGGATAAAACTCCGTTTTAGTGCATGTTCCCGAAGGTTCCAAACCCCAACATAGGCGAAAGATTAAAATTGCAAATAGAAGAAAATACTGTCATGAGGCTTACAGACAATTACAGTAAAAACTTATTATTAAAGGTATGTAAGTGTAATACACAAGTAAATAAGATAATCACGAAAGCATTATCAAGATATTTACCAATTAAGGTAATACTTTATCGGTAATAAGGAAAGTCAATATTAAATAATCGACAAAGATAATAAATGACTTAAAGCCATCCAAAGATAGATTAAATAACTCAATATACTAAAACAGTTAGGCATGAAATACGATAAGAGATCACCAATAGGCAAGAAACAGTAAATTCATTAATCAAAATGAAATACAACGATAATACCTACGATAAAGAAAGGAAAGACTTACAGTCGTTTAACAGTAAATTCATTAATCAAACCGAAATATAACCATAATATATACGATAAAGAAAACAAACAACCTACAGTCGTTTAACAGTAAATTCATTACCCAAAAAATAAATTTAATAACGATAAGAGTGATAATAAGAGATGTTTAATCAGAAAAAAAATAGATCTTGCTTGCATCTAGTAGATTTGGACACACTGGCGTTTCCTGCGAAGCTACGTCTCTACCATGTGGTCGTATTACCTTAACAAAAGGCCTCTGTATGACTAAGTCATACCTGGATCACGTTAGATCGGTATAGCTAGTCCACTGGTTTATGTTCAGCCCCAAAGAGTGAAAATTATATCCCACAGAACGACCCTAGTTAAATTATAATCAAATGCATCAGAAAGATTGTACCTTCTATACCTTCCGTTCTTTTTCACCTGCCGACCAATCGATAGACGCGTTTCGCCGTATACGGCTCGTCAGTATGACTATATGGTCAGCAGATGACAGAACCCGGTGTTGCCAGATCAGTTTTATAGTTAGGTAGTAGATTGATGTAAAAAAAATAGTAGATTGATTTAATAAAATAGTAGATTACACATTCACTGTCTAGGTTTTAAATAAAACTAAAAAGATCCTTTTTAATATTATTCAGTCGGTTTTGAGTAAACAGGCCAATACACAAGTCGTAAGTAAAATGCCAATGACGTTTAAACGATTCAAAGCACGAGCCGGTGAGTCCCTTATATGTATATACAGAACTTGTGGTGGTGGTGCCAATTTTAAAAACGGCACAAAAATAGCAACGTAATCGCACTGCACAAAAATAATTAAGATGATATGTTAGAATTTTAAGATTTCTGTTTAATTTTGCAATTTTTACCTGTAGTTTTAGGATATCTAATAAAGTATTCTGGTTTTCTCTAAATAATAGTAGAATTTACCGTTAAGAAAGTAGAATCGTAGCCAAAGGTCAAAAATAGTAGATCTACTATAAAAATAGTAGACCTGGTAACACTGACAGAACGATACTTGAGGCTTTAAACAAATCCCGCGTCTCGGTCTTAGACCAAAGAGTACATAATCCGTCTTGGCACGAACTAAACACCCTGACTTTAACTATATTATACAGTAGAACGTCTTTCTACCGTATATCGTCTTCTAGGGCACGTCTTGCCCAAAAAAATATAAAAGGTCGCCTACCTTTTACGATGCTAGTTTATGACTGACTGTTCACTAACTGTCATTTATTACAATGTACTGTCTATATCGTCGAAACCAATGTTGCCGCGGTTTGCCTAATTTTGATCAAATAATTATAAACAGCTGCCGGCTTGGGTATATTTATGCTTAGAGAGGATGATTTAATTTAAAAGAAATAAATACACAGAGAAGGTTGTGTTAGAGATTTATAGATAAACAAGGAATACAATTCTGCTTGTTCTGATAGAAAAATGTTACTCTACATGTATATCTCCGATAAACTTAGCAGATTCCGGATACACACTACTGGTTTGAATTTCACTGATTTTGTTGAAAGCCTCAAGTATCGTTCTCTCATCTGCTGACCCTATAGCCATACTGACGAGCCGTTATACGACGAAACGCGTCTATGGATGGGTCGGCGGGTGAAAAAGAACGGAAGGTACAGAAGGTACAAACTCTCTGATGCATTTGTCTAGGTTCACCTGACATACCCAGGTCAAGTAGTAGCCAATAATTACTATAGTATAGTACTGTCTATCTCCGGTACACTTAGCAGGTTACGGATAGATGGCGCCAGCTACAAACACTACTGGTTTAAATTATAATCAATTGTAACAATCTAAAATAGATATACAAGTGTCTAACATACCTTTAAAAAAATGGGGTCACCCCACTGTTCATCACACATCGTTTATAGGCGACACACCCGATAATTTCAGAAAATACGGCATTTAGACATGATGGTCAAAAATAACAAAGATAATTTTAGATACTCAAAAAACTGGCTGCTCACATTGAGTGTCCAGATGAGAAGCGCTGACAATTTTCCCAAAAATGAGTATACAGCACATCTGTCATATTGTCATCACTCGAGCGATTGGGAATGCCGGATATAAGGTGGTGAGAGTAAGGTAGCGAGAGTATCGAAAACTCAAATCGACCAGTAAAAGGAAAAAATCACACTACCGGATTTTGTAACATTTTCAAGATTCTAACTATATTTCTGAGTCAAAAACAGCAATTTAATAAAATATATTTTTCTTATAATGCGTTAGTACAATTACGAAACGCATTTGCACTTCGTAATGACTTTGACACCCATTTTTGTAATACCTAACATAGTTAACTGAATTTTTGACGTTTCGTAGCCTTTTTGATTTTTATGTAAATAAATGACGGAAAGATGTAGAGCGTGACTTTCAAGTCACAAGCTCTTATTTTATAAGACGTGTAAGCGCACTTGTTCGTGGCTCGGTTTTTAAACTAGACGCGTGCGCTAAACCGTTTTTAATAAAACTAATAATCTAATATTTTAATTTAAGGGTTCAATTTTGTTTCGATTTCTATATAAACTTTATTAAACCTAAAATTAAAATGACTGCATTTTGATACCGCATTAGAGCTCAGCACCTACTGCTTAAATTACAAATTCTCTACATAAATTACTGCTTGAATTAAATTATCCATTTAATCACTTTCAATTAAAATACAAAACTACAAAAACTGTATAAAAGAGACAATAAACTCCCCTTTTGAATGCCAAGAGAATTGTATAAATATATTTTCTATTTTATAATTTGAATTTCAAAATATTTCTCATGTCGAAATCGACACATACCTACATAAAAAAGAGTATCACAGGATTTAGAATTGCGATCAAATTTAGAAATCGAAAATCGAATGCCAAAGTCAACGATATTTCTCTGGATTTTCTGATAGGGTTATTGATACTTAAATCCGATTTCATTGCATTTGAAATTTACAAACATATCCAGTCGGATTGCAGTTCACAAGAGACCAACAAACAAAACGTTGAAGCAATTATTCCGTCTCCGAAACGTTTAAGGTGGAAGAATATATATTATTTCCTCCGACTTACGATGGTGGAAATTCCAGCTCCGTGAATAGACTCGCAAATGAATAAATCTAAATGCAAAGCAAGAATAATTGTTATGGTTGTCTTGCACAGTTGTAGCTTTTTAATCGCGCTGGCGTGTATATATTTAACTTTTTGATATCCTTGCGACTTATTTCATGACTTTTAATTTTCTTTGCTTGTCTGGAGAACTAGAAAGACTGCTAGAGTTTCAAATGTCTCATTTTATAATCAAAGTTCAACTATATTAGCGAATTGAGTGTTAAGATACCCGCGCAGTGAACTTTTGATAAGAAATGATTTGCAAGAATTGGTGGGATGATTATTTGATTGTTGATATATTTCCAGGCAATTCCGGTCGCAAGATATAAATTATCTATTAGCGTAGAGGCTTTAGATGATCATTATATCTAAAACTAAATGCTTTTAATGACGATGACTATCAACATATTTTAGGAATAATTTAATGTTTATATTGGAAATCTACTAAAATGGACGATGCATTTGTCTGTCGAAGAAAAGAAAGGCATATTTTATTTAGCTCTTAATTTGCATGACAGATTCATTAGCAAAATAGCAAAAAGACAGTGGCGTAACAATGTTTTCAAGTATGCTCTTGACGAAACTAGGAACATCTATTACGTATGCATTAAAACTCAAACGATAAATAGAGAGTGCGTAAAAACTATTTAAAGGACTCCTAAATGATATGTAGATTATGAATCCGTATCCGCATTATGCGCAGCGCAGAGCTACTAGTATTTTTAACAAGTTGGCTATTCGCGAGTGTTTTAATACTGCAATACGTTAAATTAACTACTCTATATGAATAGGCGAAAACGCAAGAAGCAGGTAAACTTAAACGGGTTTTATTTCCATAATGAACAACATTTTAATTTGTAAAACGCCCTCGGAATTACAACGAGGCTTGGCAATCTGTGAAACATCGCCGTGACTATTTGTTTGACCTCCGACAAAAAGAGAAAACAATTTGCTGAAATTTAATCAAGACAAGCCTTCAATTTATTATCCGGTATGTCTTTCGGGACATTTATTATTGTCACACAAACAATGGCGCGGTTGGCGCGACGATTTCTCAAAACCACGCATCGCATTAAGGCACGATCCCCCTGGACCCATGTTTCGGATTCTATTGGGGTTAAAGAGCGTTTCGAGAACTGTTGGTTGTGTTTAATAATAATGATTGTCGAGCTTGAGAAAACGTCCTTTCATCATTTGAATTTCATTGCGGTTTTCTCTGTAGGGTATGAGCGGTGATTAGAGGATTAGACCGCAAAATATCGATAACGAAACAATATATCTATTAACTGAGCAGTATTGCGTTCGAAAATGTATTTTAAATAAAATTGAAGTAGACACATGAAGAATATTAAAATTGTTGCATGGGTCATCTTTGACTAGCTGGCCATTTGATTAACCCTCGAGTACTCGAGAGATACAGGCGTATTCCACGCATGGAATAAACGCGGTGTAGGAGCCTCTAGGTGTTCTTACGAAAGAGTTTGCTTGTGCCTGTGCTAAAGTATGTAGATGCGTCACTTTTGCGCTTAAAGATTTTACATAACGTTATTTACTTCGGGATACTAGTATATCCCACGCGACCGTTTGCGTTCAACTTATAACGATTAAGATTTTTATGTATAATAAAATACCGCCTTATGCAGGTGAAGCATAGGGACTAAAGCCCCTCAGACCCATTGAATATTGACTCCTAACAAATAATCATTATTTTTTTTTATTTTTTTATGTATCCTTCGGTTTTAGCTCAGTAAAATGCCGAGCAGAGATTCTAATAAATAGATGCAGTGGTTTATGGAGTTGGAAGAAAAAGAGGAAAAAGAAGTGCTAGGCGTGACAGATCCCGATGAGGACGAGGGTGATTTTCATACGCAAAGCAACCATGATTCAGAGTTAGAACAGGAAGTAGAAGAACCAGAAGACTCGTCTGAATCACAATGGTGTAGCGATGGTGATATTCCTTGTTACATAGGGAAAGAGCGCCCTACACATGAAAATTGTCCACCTAAAACAAAAACTAAGGGACATAACATTTTCAGTAGAAAGCCAGGACCGGTAACAATGCAGCACAGTCTAAAACTGAATTAGAATATTTTCAAATCTTTAAGAGATAAAATATTATGGAAATCATCACTAACTCAACAAATATTTATATAAATGCAATAAAATTAAAATATCAAAAGGAGAGGGATGCGAAACTAACGGATAAATGTGAGGTAATATCACTGCTTGCTATGTGTATATTTTAGGTGTTAGTAAACCTGGCCGACAACATATTATGGATTTATGGCTAGCTGTTTGTACCAGCAGGATCTCTATTTACTGCATCCCTTCATACAACATATTTCGTTTTCTTTTACGATGCTTGCGATTCGATGACATAGGTACCCGTACAGAACGAAGATAATCTGAAAAATTTGCAGCAATTCGAGAAGTATTTCAGCTATCTTTCAAAAGGTGTTATAATTCTGTTGTACCAGGGCCAAACTTAACAGTTGATCACATTTAGAGGTCGTTGTCCGGTGAGATAATATATTCCATCGAAACCATCCGAATATAGTAGAAATTCTCGCCCTGGCAGATACAACTAACGTGTATACTTTGAGTCTTGAAATCTACGCTGAAAGTCAACCAGATGGTCCATATCAACTTTCTAATAGTC
The DNA here is from genome assembly GCA_016904865.1 of Pissodes strobi. Taxonomy (NCBI): domain Eukaryota; kingdom Metazoa; phylum Arthropoda; class Insecta; order Coleoptera; family Curculionidae; genus Pissodes; species Pissodes strobi. Next base: position 45,343 of record MU185621.1, on the reverse strand, counting down.
CTGGAGAAGTTGCGAAGAGGCTTGTACAACAGATGGTCAAAGTAATTTATCGCAACAAAACTATGCACAACTGGTTTTCTAGTTTGCCTCTGGCACTAGAACTCAAAAAAGGAATACAATCTTACAATGTCGTGAACTTTCAAAAAAGAAAAACAAAAAGGAAAATACCTGTAGAATTAGCTGAACGCCGCAGAGAGGACCAGATATGAGTAGTTACTTTGCATTTCATAAGGATTGTAGTCTAGTTTCGTATGTTCCTAGGAGAAAAAAAAATGTTCTTGATTTGTCCACAACTCATTAAGATGATAACAGTAGTACCGGCCAACTAATGATGATAATTGATTATAATCAAACAAAGTATGGTGTTGATGTCGTCGATCAAACGTGTTCTACATATAGTGTGGCTCGAAACAGTAGAAGGTGGCATCTTTCCATTTTTTTTGACATCATGAACATAGGAATAGATGCTTTGGTTCTCTATGAGCTAAATAATCCAAACTCTTCAATAACCAGATATGATTTTTTACATACTTTAGCTTTGGACATGAGACGGCCACAAATTAGCAAGAGATTACAACTACAAACTATTCCAAAACAACTAAAAGAAAAATACCGCATGAGACTTCATATTGAACAACCTTGACCTAACGCGGAAGTTCAGCAAGCAAAGCGTCCAAAAACTGAAAATAGTTAATGCTATTTGTGTCATAGAAAAAAAGATAGAACGACCAGGAACTACTGCACTGTATGTAATAATTGGATTTGTGTGGAGTACAAAAAAGAAATACCAACACTTTGTTTCAAATGCGCAGAATATCCAAATGAATACATTCTTGACTTTTTGCAGGTTTTTATTTTGTATAAGTTTATATATTTTATTTTTGTTCATGTCCGTATTATAATATAGTTATTCAATAAATTAATTTTATATTATTTTCTATAAAATATATTCATTTCATCAGGTAAATACAATAATTTTACTTCGGATATAAATGCATCCCACGCCACCGCTGGTGTAGCTTTTTATCACGCGAGTACTTTTTAATATAATAATATAGTTGTTTCGTAAGCATGGGTTTAATTTTATATAATATATACTAATGCCGTCATGTAAATATAACAATTTCACTTGGGACACAAATGTATCCCACGTAACCGCTTTTTTCCTCGCAAGTACTGCAGGGTAAAACAAAAAGTAACTAAAAATTAACTAACTTGTAGAGAATAAACCTACTCGTAGATAAAATCAACAAATTGACCAATCATCGTTCATCAGTGCAAGTTAACGAAGATAATGCCGAGAAAATAAGAATACATTTATCTAGTGGTGACAATGGTATTATACAAATGATATAAAAAAATTGAAGCAGCAAAAACTCTAGAAGACAATTAAATTTTTTAAATCAGAAAGATTATGGTAATATTAACGGCGATCATTTGAGCCACCTCCAAATTCGAATGATGACCAATATAGAAGAATTTAAGGAAAAGCTTGCGGAACTAATAGTGAAATAAAAGAAGATTGGACTCTCAAAAACCTACAAAAAATAAGATAATGCAGAACCGATACAGCTGAACGGAAAGAAGTCGATGAATTAGAAAATATAAATATATTTAGTAGGACGACTTCGACAGTGTAACAAACAATATCATGCGTCAGAAGTTGCAAGAGTTCTGGAAGACATATTTTGGAAATGAACTCCGTAGCCATACAAAGTTTTCTGACGATGATATAGTCACTCAACTGGCACAACTCAAAATTGATCATTATGGAGGAAACTGCATTTAAAGATTGGGTTATTTTAATTTTTCATTTTGTAATGTCATTTGAATGTCATTAAAAAAACCTGACTGTAATAATTATGGGTTTTTATGTGCTAAATTAATGGGGACTGTTAAGTTACTTTTTTGTTTTTAAAAAAGGCGATATTTGTAAGATCTGCCACTATTGTTGAAACCAAGTAACACCGTTTTGATGAAAACTTATGAAAATTGCAATCAAATATGTTAAGTTATTTTTAAATAAAACGACAATATCTCTTGTTTTATTAAAAAAGGGCGTTATAAAAGAGAAATACGAAACAAAAGAAAGTTATCCTACTTTAAAAATACAAAATTTTTTAGAAAATCAGTCTTACTTGACGGTCTAATAATTTTTCTATTCAAAATTTAAACTGTTATAAAAATAACTGTGACAAATTTTAATAGCGTTTGTTCTTAACAAAAGCATGAGGTAATCATATTTTTTTTAGCAATAGGTATAGGGTTATCGTAAGCTTTCTTCAGTTCAAAATCTGGAAAAGTAGAGAAGGATGTCTTTGAACGTCTTGCATTAATTATTACTTGGACTTGTTTAAAATCTGTATTCTTGAAAGACGTTTTGTGAAAAAACGAGTCTGAGTGATTTTTCTCCACCCTAATTATTGAGGCATAGCGATTTTAAAAGACTCGCCCATTGTGTTTTTTTGGAAATTTGAAAATTTGATGTTCAGTTAAATGTCTTAAGTCAAGAAAATATTCGTGAAACATCTCGATTTCGTTAAAAGGCTTGCCAGTTTCTTGGATGTTTGTCCTAAAGCTGTATACTGGGATGGCGTATAATAGGGTCAGATTTTAGAGCTCTTTTGATGCTTTTCTCAATTAAGGAATGGGCATTATCGCCTTCATTCTGGGCATGTCCATTAACAGTACGTTATGAGCAATTGCCCTAATTTTAAATTTAGCCACTGCATAAAGGTAAGCTACAATGATGAATTTGTTTTTTTTTTGGTGGCCTGTGGAAATATCAAAATAGAATACTTCAGTATTACAGGCAGCAGTCTTTTCCTCTAAATAATGTAATAGGCAAGTGCCTATTTCAACTGCCCTTTTCTTACCTTGACCTTCGTGCCACATATAACAATTTACTGAACTTTGCCCCTTTGACGTAAGATCCGACACAGTAAAATTGTAGGTAGACAGTTTTGATCTATAGTAGAAAGAGGATACTTGTCCATTTGGTTTTGGTAGAGAGGCTTGCAAATCAAAACACGCTACTTGATATGAAGAAGAAGTACTATTTTTGTCGTTTTTCTCTTCTTCTCATCTCAATTTTTTTCCTCAGTGTGTGTGTTATGTTCCTCCTCTAATCTTTTCTTTTCTTCTTCTGTTGAATTTTCATAGGAGACGCAGGCTTGGCATTGATCCTTTTTAGGAATGAAGAAGGCTATATTGAACTCATGGTTAAACATGTTTCTGTACATATTGAGATTAGCAAAAGGTTTTCCTTGATTCCCGCATTAGGCTTTATAATCACGATGTAACTGAGCAATTGTCTTACTTCCATCTATATAAAGATTTTCGGAATGTGCCCGTGTATAATGGCTCTCAATAGTTGAGATTGACGAAATGTGGGATCGAACACCGTCTTTTATGTTCTTGGAAACTTCTTTATGGTTAGAATGTGTTCCTCTGTTATCTTCGGCTATAGTAGAATCTTTAATTTTCATATTTATGGTTCGGATACAGCGCCCAGTAATGCCTAGTGTTGCTATGAAAAAATACTTACATACTCTTATTTTATTGAAGTATTTTAAGAAAAAAAAAAGAGTGGTTTGCAGTTCTTCCTTCGGCGTTGCGCGGGTATCTGTATGCAGGATTAACTTCCTGAATAAGCGATATAATATAGATACGGTGTTTTACAATGTCACCCATGTCCCAGTAGTTTCTAAATAGGATCACCCTTTCTTTTTCTGTGAATTCTGTGCTGCATTTTTGTTTGCACTTAGAATCATCACACGGTGGTTTCATTTGTCGTTCTGAAACGGCTAAACCCTCTCACAACGTTTTGTATGCTTTGCCAGTGTTTCTTTAAAGCTCGGAAGCGAACTTTTTCCAAGTGGATGGGACTGCTTTTCTTTTTCTCGTTCTTTTTTTTTGTAATATCTGGCTCCACTGGTTGATTAACGGTATTTGCCAATTCACCTTCATTATCGTCAGATGATTTTCAACTTGATGATGATGAAGATGAGTCGTTGGCATAATTCAGATCTTGGACTGAGTCATCTGATGAAAAAAGTTCTTCGTCATGAGAAGAATCTCGTGCTAAAGGTTTTTCATCCCTGTCATCCAGCTTGATGTTATCTAAAATTTACAATGCTTCACCAATTACAATATCTAAAAGAAGGGAAAAACTTCAGCTCACATTTACGTATAAATATAAGTGTGCTGCAATATCCACATTGTCCTTGTCATTTAGAATGGTATTTTGACCACTTTGGATATTAAGGTCCATATTATCATTAACACTTAGAACAGTATGTTGTTCATCCTTTTTAGATACGCCATCGCCCTCTAAAAGAATACATGTAGGTAAGTTAATATATAATTCAATGCATTACAGCCTATCTATACTTATTGTTAAATCATAATTTACCTCCACCTTTCTTCATGCCGTTGGAAGCTGGCTTCTCATGTTGATCTATAATTGGTCTGCTGTGAACAAAAACATCCGCAAAAAGATACCCACGAAGTGCTATAATAATATTAAAAATAAGTTTAATAAATATTTACCATACTCGGACTTGTTAATATCTAATTGGGGGTGCGAGACTCCACTAAGACTGCTAACTTTCCAGTGTGTGCCTTGGTCTTGTTGCTCGATTTTTTGTAACGTATAAAATTTTCACATCAATATTTTCTTGAATTTACCTTATTCCAATCATTGACAGCATCTTCTCTTCCCTGGCACCTCTTCCGACCAAATTGCTATACATATTGTATGAAGCCAAATATAAAAATCACGTATAATAATAGTCTATACTGGCACAACTAACGGGATTTTTCCCGGTTTTTGTCTAATCCTGAATTTCGAAGTATTTTTCCTTGTTCTAGTTTATTTTATTTTTGCGTTTCTGGACTTTTTCTTGGTCATCATTCATCATTTTCTGTAAATATCAGTTTTGTACTAAGTTCTAATGACAAAGTGATTTACATCACTTTGCCTTTCGCTGCCTCACATATTTGCATAGGGTTGTATCAGCTCTCGTAGTGAATATAGCTAACGTTTTTAGCTATATCTTAAAATTGGCAAAGAAGTGACTTACATTGCACTTCACCGCCTCCTTAGGCATTTGGCAGCTCCCACAACATAATTTCACAATAGAAAAATTGTGGAAAATTTGGCTCAAAAGCGCAAGTATTAAGAACGGTATAGTAAGGAATTGGAGATGAATTTATCGTCAATAGAGATAGGTGGAGCATGTAGCCCGTCAGCAAAACGAACGTTCGTCAAAAGCTGCTATGTAACAAGGATTAAGGCAGATAGAATAGTAGGTAGAAGAATGCCTCAGAAAAGATAGTAGAAATATATTACAAAATGGGAAGAAGGATAGAAGACAAGAAGAGAAAAAGGAGTGGTGCTAAAAATGAAGAAGATAAGTAGGTGACAATGCGAATACTATTCGCATTGAAATTGGAAAAGACAGAGTAGATAGGAGGCCTGGACAGAGTCTTAAATTAGTATTATCACCTGGATTTTCGTTTATAGTCTAATTGTATTAGAATTCTGTTCTTACTACCCAACTTCGGTTTTCATGATTTTCTTCTTGGGAAACTAACCAAAACTAATATTGGTTGCTTAATCATACTTTTTCGAGTCTAGGAATGTCTGATTAGTTTGCGCGTTAAATTAGGCTGTTTTGTCAAGACAGATTTCTCTTAAGTAATTTTGTTAACATTTCCGATTGTTTCGTGAAAATCGGCCGGCAAAAGTAAAATGATAAACCTTAATCACTGGCATAAAGAAGCCTTTTGATTTTGATATTCGGCGCTTTAATCAAAATACTCAAAATAGCGAAATTTCTATTTTTTTCATTCCATTAGAAAGTTTCCAAAAATATTCAGCTGCGTTTATAAAAAAAAAAACAGATGAGATTAGATTTAAACTGGTCAATATTTGATCCCGCTGAATGTCAGATAGAATTGAAACTACATAATCATTGATCACTACATAATTAACAATATTGCTTTATTACCCAACTTATAAGATACGATATCACTCCGCAGTTAAGTATTTAATTTGGGAAGTTAACGTTTAAAATTATTACTTTAGGTCCTTCATTCTTATTACATATTTTCTCCGGGCTCCGTCATTTGCATTAATTTAATGGCATCATTTCCAGTGGAAATACAGCAGAAAATAAAGAGAAGCTAACAAGGAAAATGTGAATTTGTGTTAACATCAGTTTTTTATTGTATATTTTGTCTGTTTTCTGTCTCTTTTGAAACGGATGGCGGCAATAATGTGGAAAATAAATCCAACTGCATTTTAAAACGTTTGTGTTTTTGGCTTTGTCGGAAAACGGGACGGACAGTTTCAATTTGACATATTTATTATTGCAATATTTTTATTACAAATTCTACGTGAAATGTGCAATTATTGCTTAACTATACTTCAGTTACCGATTAGTTGGATTTGAAAACTTAATTTACTTCAAACAAAATGACGCTTAATGCATTATGGCATAATTTTTCGAGACCTTTGGTCCTGGTTTCATCTTAGACGTTCATGCTTTTTAAAATACAACCAGTAAAGATTGAATCATGATGATTGAATGGTTGCAAATCTATGTTTTTTTTTTTATTTATTTAAGTATTTAATGCATCAACAGCAATAGCCAATTACAGATACAACTGCAATAAAATAGACAACTCAATGGAAGCATTTACGTTATATATATCTAAGCTATTAAGCGTATCTATCCTTTATCAGTTCTTTGAATTCTCCGTAACCTATTCTGCGACATCAATATCAGTTGCAAGCGTAATATATAAAATAATATACTATTATGCACAGGAGAGTTCTTGTATTTTTACTGATTCTGGAGAATTCCAAGTAAAACAAAGTTTTGTGCCTAACATATCTCCTATGCACTGTAAATGGAATTTGTGTTACAATTCCTGCATCACCAAAAATTCTGCTTTTCAGTATCCTAAATAAAGTAAGCAGGCATGCTCTAATTCTACGATGTTCCATTGAGAGTCTTTTGGTCATAACCCCTATTGGATAGCGACCAAAATTCTTAAAATATATATATTTCAGGAACCCTCGTTGTACACTCTCAATTAACGAGGATCAAACATTATATTGGGGAGACCATGCCACAGTGCAATATTCCAACTTAGGCAAGACCATTGAGTCAAACAATTTAAGACACACATTAATATCACATTGCTTGCTTGATCTGATGATCAAGCCCATAATCCTAAATGCATCATTTACCATCGCTGATATATGTTCCTTAAAACCCATTGTCATCAAATATTTATACCTAGATTACAATCACAGGAATAATTTTAGTTGTTTCCAAAGTGCAGGAAATTATTCCTGTTTTAATACTAAATTAAAAAGAACAGTCAATGGTTGAACAAAAGCGTAGGCTAGTCGTATTTGCGAAAAGCAGGAATTTTGTCGGGTCCGACGGTTGCTTTTGGCTTAATGGTCGTAAGAGCCTGTGACACTTTGGCCTCCGTAAATCTAGTTATCGTTATAGTATCTACATAGGCGCCCTGATTTTTACTGGTGTCAAATTGGGTAGTTGTTACAGTAGAACTTCTGCGAATGTATTTGCTATGGTTTCAGAATCCGACCACAGCGTGTCCTGTGAATCAGTCATGTTTATAGGTATAGGTTATTATTTTGTAAACTCTGAAACAGCCTCCGAAATGTATTAGGTCGTTATTAACTTATTTTCCAAATTAAGACAGTGTTGCTTTTGGAATAGCTTAATATATATTTTTTTGATTTTGAACAGTAATTCCCTAAATCAGTTAAATCGGTTAGGTTATCATAACGCTTATATTTTATCCATAAATTGTGTTTTTGTCTTATTGCTGTTATAATTTCTGAGGAAAACCAGAGCGGATAGGATCTCTGCGTTTAGCAGTTTGGGGCGGCATAGTTATCAAAACAGTAATAAATCTCATTATAAAATAACTCCACGACAGCATTAATATCACCAACATAATCTAAGTCTTTCCAGTTAATGTTAAGAAAGCAGTCATATTACATTCTAAGGTCAGCTATTTTAAAAATATAAAATATGATTTCAATTTTAGAGCTATTAAGTTTTTGTCTAATTTGTTTTTAAACTTAATCAATAAGGACGGATGGATATATTCCTCTTTAACTAAAAAATCAACATCTGCAACACCTCACTCATCTCTACATAGTCTCTGTCGCATCGATAAAATGTGGATTCATTTGGAAAGAGTTCAGAATTGACAAAGCCATCATTCAGCCAAGTATCTACTCCACAGAGATCAGATCCAGACGCAATTACAAGATCCAAGAGCCTTGCCTGGTTATTTTCTATAAAATTTATTTGGTTCTGGTGGAAAATGTCCAATAAATAAATCAAATTGTTGAGTCTATAGGAGGGGATTGCACCACTTGAATATAAGATATACTCTGGGATGTTAAAGTCTTCTAAGAAGACTAGTTTTGGATCGTACAGATACGTTAGTGAAGAAATGTAATCAGAGATTCTTGCAAAAATTTCGGAATTAAGCCGCGGTAGAATGTAAATTAGTAAAATAGAGAGATTAGAATCATTAAGTAAGATTCTGACGCCTATAATATCAACAATATCACGCAAATTGTTGAGCAGAGCTAATTTAGGTAACCAACAGGAAAAGTTTGCTTAACTGCCAAAATAACACCACCTTCTCTGTTCTCACTCATATCAGCATAGTTTCTGTCGCATCGCTATACTGTGTATTCATTCGGAAAGAGTTTAAAATTTAAAACGAGTTTTAGGCAAGTCTCAGTTATAGCGATAACATCATAATCACACGTTAAAACGGCATTGGAAAATATTTCTATTTTCGATCGAAGTCCTCTAGCATTCTGATAATAAATGCGAATGTCATCGAAATGCTGCTGCTGCT